>SPJY01001703.1:921283-996925 GCA_005191435.1 Raddia distichophylla
CCCCAGCGTGTGGGCGAGCCCCTCAGGAGGCCGGGCGAGGGCCCCACACGTCCGGCGGGCGACCAGGCCCCAGCGGGTGGGCGAGCCCCCCGGCGAGCGCGAGAGGTCCCTCACTGTCAGGTGGGGCCCGCGTAGCAGGAAGCGTCCTAAGGGAGTCTTCTGGGCGAAGGCTCTCCTCCGCAGCGAAGGACAGGTGCATTCAATGCGACATTACGCGCGGATAGACAGATGAAGAAATGATTACCGCCACAGTAACCTCTGCGGGTCTGTCAAGCTGTCACTGTGGCGCAGAGGAATTGACCGGCAGAGAGAGAGTTCGCCATCATCAGAATAGCCGCCCGCGTCAGGCGGCGCAAGTTGAGGCCCACCCGTCCTGTCACCGGCGTGTTCACACGGGTCAGAGACCACTTGCGAAGCACGCGTGGGCGGCGCGGCGCAGCAGCAGCACGTTTTCGTCTATCCTGTCCCGTCCCTCGTGTCTTATCGGTGTACTGAGAGTACTGTACTGCCTACCCCTTCGGTTCTCTCCGCCGGTTCGAGGCTTGTATAAAAGGGGCGGAGAGGGAAGGGAGAGGAGGTTCCATCATTCTGTAATCACATTCCACACAACCACAACAAGAAAAGAGCTAAGGCTCAGCAGGAGTAGGACTGTTACCCGCGAGGGGGTCCGAACCTGGGTAAAATCTGCGAGTCGCTCCTCGTCGTGCCCGACGCTCAAATCGAACCGAGCGCGAGCTGGTCGGCTAGCAAGATAGAAAATCTGATAGGGGTGTGATCCGCAGTGGTTGAGCGGAGAACACGCCATCACAGGTAAACAAGGAGTATCAGTGCTGCGATGACTCAATGGCGCGATACCTGGTTGAAGTGAGGAAGTTGGAGAGGCACTTTCGATTCTTCGAGGTGCTCTTCGTGCCCAGGAAGAACAACTTTGTGGCCGACCAGCTGTCCAAATTTGGGTCCTCGCACGAACCTGCTCCGGCAGGGGTGCTCGTCGAGCACCTTTATAAGCCCTCTATCATGTCTCCGGATGAGGCACAAGATACAGGTGGTGCTGTCTCCGTCATCAAGCAGGCTGCGGACTGGACAACGCCATTTGTCTGGTACCTTGCAGATGGGACCCTACCCGGCGATGAAGCCGAGCGTTCCCGGCTTATAAGACGTGCTAGTCCATACAAGCTTGTGGACGGCATCCTTTACCAGCAAGGTGCTCTGGGAGTACTCTCCAAGTGCATCTCGCAAGAGGAGGGTGTGTTCCTTCTTAGGGACATACACGAGGGTGCCTGCGCCAACCACGCCTCCTTCACGACTCTGGTCGGCAAAGCGTTTCGCATGGGTCATTACTGGCCAACAGCGCTATAGGATGTCCGGGATTTGGTAACTAAGTGCAAGGCATGTCAATTTCACGCCCGGAAGGCCCATAAGCCCGCCCAAGAACTCCAAACGATCCCCCCATCATGACCTTTCTCCACATGGGGTCTGGATCTGCTCGGCCCGTTCCCCAAGGGGTTCAAGGGTTGTACGCACTTGCTCGTCGCCATCGATACCTTTACAAAGTGGATTGAGGCCGAGCCTGTGTCATCTCTTCACGCCAAAACGGCTGTGCGCTTCTTCAAAAGCAATGTGATCACGCGCTTCGGGATTCCCCACAAGCTGATCACCGATAACGGTCCCCAGTTCAGAAGCGAGCTATTCCAGGAATACTGCGAACAACTGGGCACCAAGGTCTGCTTCGCCTCTGTGGCACATCCACAGAGCAATGGAGCAGTCGAGCGAGCTAACGGACAGATAGTCCAGGGTATCAAACGGCGGGTGTTCGCTGCGCTCAATTAGCACAACAAAGCCTAGGTCAATGAAGTTCCTTCTGTCCTCTGGGCCGTGCGCACCACAGCCAGCCGGGCAACCGGGGAAACTCTTTTTCAACTGGTCTACGGTGCAGAAGCCATCTTGCCCGCCGAAGTGGTACTCGGCTCGCCTCGCACGAGCTCGGTCAACATGGTTGACGCAGAGCAGGAGCGCTTGCTTGAACTCGACCTCCTCGAAGGCACACGCGACCGGGCACAAGTCAGAATGGCGCGCTACCAGCAAGATCTTCGCCGGCACGCTGCCAAATCTGTCCAACCAAGGGCTTTGAAGGTGGGCGACCTCGTTCTGCGCCGCATCCAGAACCTGTCCAATGCCAACAAGTTAACTCCCCGTTGGGAGGGCCCGTTCACGGTCGTTTCTACTGCTCGCCCGGGGGCTGTTCGCTGGCAATGGAGGACGGGAGAGAGCTGACCAGCACTTGGAACATCGACCATCTTCGTAAGTTCTTTGTGTAGGTCTTTCTTTTGTTTTTCCTAGTTCTGCGCTTTTGTCAAACTTCGCGCCTTTATTCGTCCAAGTCTCTCGGGCTACCATGTAAAGTTCAATCCAATCAATAGTGAATGCTCGCGGCCCCCTACGGCCCTTTTCACTTCTTGTCCTCCCAGACTATTTTCTCTCTGGCAACACTTGATGGCTGCCCGGTTTTGCGAACTCTTGGCTCCGCGATCTTCAGGATTTCCCTGCCCGCATCTAGCTTCAGGGTTGCGTAACACGGCTTTTCGCCTTGCGGCTAAGTCTGCTCTCGTAAGCCCCCCGCGGCAGAGGCACTTACCGCGCTCGGCACAACCACACGGCAAAGCCTGCTCTCGTAAGCCCCCCGCGGCAGAGGCACTTTTCTTGTCCGGTTACCTTTGAAATTGCCTAACTTACGTTGACGAGCAGTTCATGGAATGAGTCGATCAGGACGCGGGTGTCGCTCTATCTCTCTACGCACGTGATTGAACTCGCAAACTTAGGTCTTCAAGCATCGTCCGTACCGAGGGCTAGGGTGTCGCTCTTCTGCTTGTGCACCTGTTCGAGTTCTCAAACTCAGGTTCTCAAACAAATGCACAACGGGGCTGGGAGTTAGGCTGGCGTCCTAGTGTTTTTCCTAAAAACTCTCTAGCGTTGTTTTTGCCTTGCTCTTAGTTTCCTATTCGTTCTTGTCTTTTTGCTGCTCTTTTTTGCAAGGAAAAGGTAAGTTTCATTTACACTAACAAAAGTTTACTGGTATACAAGGCCCTTTCGAGTACAACCCTACTGCTGCTACTTAGAAGCACGCTGCTCCTTCAGCTCCTCAATTTCTAACTTGAGGCGTAGGGCTTCCCCTTGGGCTCTGATCCCTTCCTTCGCTTCAGTTCGGAGGCGCTCGGCTTCCTCCTTGCTGACCGTCCTGTGCTTGGCCTGCTCCTTGGCCTCTGCACGAAGGGCTTCGACCTCCTCGGTCTTGGCCCGCAGCTCCTCGGTAGGACTTTCGTTCTGACTAAGGCACTGCTCGGCTGTCTTGAGCTGCTCGGCCAGCTCTTTGACCCTTCCTTCCGCGGCGCTCGCACTCGCGGCCAGCATGCGAAGCTCCTCGGCCCCTTCTTGCGAGAGCCGCGGGGACGGCACCCTCTCCTCGGTCGGTTGGGCCTTGAGCTTCTTCACCTCCGCCTCGAGTCGGTTCCGGCTTTCGGCCGCTGCCATGAGCTCCTCCTCGAGCCACCTCGTGCGGCGCTGCCCCTGGAAAGATCCCAAAATGGCGCCGCTCTCGATGGTGACTCCTTCTTCTAAGTCCTCCATGGTGCCCCGCAAGACCTGAGTGAGAGAAGAACAAGTCCGTTATATTGGGTTGCTGGTAACTTAGACGGACAAGTTTTTGGTTTGAGGCTTACCTCTTGAAGCCTGTGCTTCAAATTACGGCGCAGGCGCTCCCCGAGTCCGTGGGTTGCGAAGCCCTGGCTGCTCTGAGCGGTCGCAGCGCGGCGTTCTCTCCGCTGCGCCTTCTCTTTGCGAGAGCGCACCCGCCTGGGGACAGTGGCAACGGGCGAGGATCTTTCGCCCTCAAGCCCTTGCCCTCCTTCCTCTTCCTCCGCCCGATCATCCTTGGGCAAGACCGGCGTCACTCTGCTCGGTGACGTCGGCGGGACCGCGGACAAGGCGACTTGTGCGCCCTTCTCGTGGCCATCCCTCTGCTCCCTGGCGGCAGGTCTCTCGCCCCGCTCGCCAGAGGTCTCCGTCGCCACAGGGACGAGTTGCCCCTGCGACGAAGTGCCCGGCAGGACGGTCTGCTCGGTCCCGCCCTGGGCAGCCGGCGAAGCCAACTCCTTGGCCCCGCTCTTCGTGGCGCCGTGCCCCACTTCTTCGGCTTCGAGCCGCTCCACCGCGCCCTTCAGCGCATCAATCTGGTCAGTGGAGCCTGGCGGAAGCACGGCCAAGGCTGCCAGCTTGTCCTTGAGAGCGGCCAACCTTGTTGTCCGCAACGCACCATGTAGGTGCTTGGCCAGCAAGGACCGCTCGATCGCTGCGTCCACATCGTCGCTGGCGATCACCTCCTCGGCAGCTGAAGAAAATAATGCGTTAAGACCTGATCGGTTCGGTAGAATGTAAAGGGGGATATTCTTCGCCATTGCATACCTGCCGTGCCCGCCGCGGGAAGCTTGACCTTTCACTTTGCTCCGTGACGGAGCTTGCGCCTCTTGCTTGGCGGATCCTCGGCTTCTTGTTCGCTTGGCCTCCGGGCGCCCGCGGCGACAAACTCAGCTCTCTCGTGAGCTAAGCACTCTTTTTGCGCAACGCAAGGAGAGCCTCCTTGCGCGCAACCTCCTCCTCGAGCCTCCTCTGCTCAGCGATCTATTGCAGCCATTCCATATGGCCCGGGTGAGCCGTGCATAGCGCTTAAGCCATTGGGTCAGGTTCCGTACCTCCTCGTCGCCTTGCTCGGTGAGGAGGGAGGGACTTGGGCGTTCCCCCCTTAGCTGGCCACGATCACGCTTGGCCTGCTCGGCACGGATCGTCCCCGCAGGGGGCTTTGAAGGAGGTTGGCGGCCGCTGCGGCGCGGCGAGCTCCGCGTCGGCACAGCGGCCACCTTGGGCTTCTCGGCCACCTTGGCCTTGCCCTTCCTCGCTCCCTCCTTATCGGATTCAGAGAGCTCATCGACGATCCTGCCGATGATCAGCTGCTCGTCCTGCATATTTGAAAGCGAATGTAAGCGTGCTATAATCGTGTAAATCTAGCAATTCAGATGGGAGTTCTGCGTATGTTACCTCTGATGAGCGGACGAGCACGTTCCTTGGGCACGTGTAGGCCACCACGCCGGTGACCTCTGTGTCCTTCCTGGCAGCCTTCAACATGGCGTTGACCTGCTCGGCCACCCATGCGTCGGTAGGTTTTACTGCCGGAACAGAAGTTGAGCTTAGTTCCTGTTCGGATGAATCACCAAAGAAGGGTGAGCGTTTGAGCAACTTACCCGAGCTTTCCCTAGTGAAGTCCTCCCAGTCTTCTATCTTGTAGAAGGGGTAGGACCTCCTTCGTAGCGGACAGATTCTATTCGCCACGAAGTCCCGAATGATCTCTCTGCCCGTGAGCCCAAGGCCCACGAGGGAGGCGATCTTTCGGGTCAAGTACCACTCCTCGCCTATCGGCTCCGGCCATGGCATCTGTGTCCCCTTCGCCGGCGCCTGTCCAGTGAAGGAGAGCTTGCTGTCGCTGCCCCTCTTTTTGTAGAACCACCTCATCTAACACGCGCCCATCGAGTCGAGCAGCGGTGGATGAGGGTACGGCGCGTTGTCGGCAGTGGCCCGGAGCTTGAGGTAGTAGCACCCGAGCCCGGAAGCGGCGGAGCTGGTACTCGTTACTGCGTAGTAATGGAGGAACAACCCCACCAATGGATCAACACCCAGATAGCCCTCGCACAGGTGTGCGAAGACGGCCATCTGGAGGAGCGAGTTGGGGTTGAGATTCGCAACCTCCAGCCCGCTGATGTTCAGGAAGGCCTCCACAAAATCGCTTTCGGGAGACCTCAACCCAAACATGGCGAAGAGCTCGAAGTTGATGAACTCGTCCTCGAGCGGCTTCGGCATCTCCTCCTCCCCGGGCAGCCTCCAGCTACCGGCGTCGATGTGTCCCTCTGCCTCCAAGGTCTTCAAGTCTTCCTCGGTCATGCTAGTGCCCGCGAATTTGGCCATAGCAATCCCCAAGTTTGGCGAGCAGCTTTGGAGGTGGGCTGTGACTGTTTGATGCTAAGTGTCGTTGGAATAGGGCTTGGGAAGGAAAGGCGTGCAAGAGCGGAAGTGGTAAGCCGCGGGCGGCTTGATGCTCTTTATAGCCCTGATCCGAGCAGCTCTGCAATGGTTTTTTGCCGCAAAACGGCTAGTTTTTTACTGCAACAGCTAAGTAAAAACGGTCGCCCGTTCTGACTGCGCAGGGAAAGTTACCGTTGGAATCTGGCAACGGCTACTTTTTTCGTTTTCTGCATTGAGGGCTGAGTGTTTTGCTCGGGCAGATGTTGTTCCCTGTTCGACGCAACAGAGTTGCTCGGTACTGATCGGGTTTGTTTGGTCCCGAACAAGACCTGTTCGGTTGGACCATAACCTGTTCGGTCGCCTGTTGCATGTCTTTGTAGCAGGATAATTACCCTCTTCGTGACTTGGAGTCTCAAGAGGAAGACCCCACTCTAGTGATGAACTTCCACTTGAGTCTGGGGGGCTAGCTGTCGGGGATAAAATCACGGCCCATTGCCATGGCCCACTCCCTGACGGCCCAATCGAACAGCCTCCTAGGGTCTGGCTCCCTAGATGGCTCTATCAGGCCCATGTGCATCCTGCCGAACAGCTTTCTGGTTGGCACGGTGCGTGGTGGCCTAGGCTTCGTGTTCGAGTCCGACTCGAACAAGAGTTCTGCACGGCTACGTGAAGACCCGGACGTGTTCCCGAATTGGAGCAGACATCGTGATCCCCAAGAATTGGAGTATACCTTATCTACCTTGGGATATATTTGGCCCGTATACGAGTTCGTTACGATCTCATGGTCAGCCCGGCCCGATTATCCCCGGTAGGTTAGTTGTTCAACACTATATAAACCGAGCCCCTACGGCGTGTAGAGGGCACGACCTGAGGCCAAGATCGAATACTATTTCTTGTACACCCATAATCCCGTCGAGACCTGTTCGTCTCGCCGAGTTCCTCCTTGTAATCCTTTCTCATATAAAGAAGCACTGGACGTAGGGTTATTATCTCCCCGGAGAGGCCCGAACCAGGATAAAAACCCTGTGTCTCCCTGTTGCTCGTTGATTGCTGTTTGCCTTGCTCGGCAGTGTCTTCTATCTCCTTTTCTTAATAACCTTAGTTGACTTGGGACCGATATCCCAACCGTCGACAAAATTATTTCAAATTTCGGCATAAGATGATAGTTTTGGAAAGGGGAAGATGATTTAAAAATCATTAGTAACAGATCGGAATCGGAATCCCCGAAACCATAAAAGTCCCCAAATCCGAAACCCTAATGTCCAAATCCCTAACCCTAAAAGCCCCAAATCAAGCATTCTTTGGGGAATATAATTTTACCTGGGCCTAATGGGCTCCGAGGACCTCATGATCTTCGTCCCCGCCGCCACGTTCGCCGTCGGCCACTGCATCCGCTCCTCATGGCCACCTCCGGCTCCCGAATTTGTGCGAGAGCCTAATCTCCGGGCACCGGTCTCACGCCGGAGAGCCGCCGCCGTTCGCCGGAGAGCCGCCGCCGTTCGCCGCTGCGTCTCCTCGCGTTGCCGTGGTCTCCCGGCAGCCGGCCACCGCCCGTCGCCTCGTGCGGCGCCGTGGACCGGCTCGACGAAGCTGCGCGCAGCGTTGAGACACCGCACGCGTGCATCGGCGAGCAGGACAGCAACCGCCGTCGCCTAGGCCGCACGCGCGCCGCCGCTTAGTCTTTCTCTCTGGTAGCGCACGGGAGAAGGAAAGGTGAGTGGGATTAGGTTTTCCGCACTCCCCCTACCACTTAAACAATGGCACCGCTCCATCTTTAACGTCCATGACGAATCGGATGGTTAAGATTAGGCCACGTCGCCCCCTCAGACTCACCTCTCGCAGCGGGCCATGATGGGCTTAAATTTCTCTGGGCCGCGCATGCGAGAGCACTCTGGACTGAGCCGAATCATTTTTGTCCAGAGAAATCTAATGAATTAGACGGTGTATATTTAATTACTTTTAGGGTATTGTTGCTTATATTAATGATTTTAATTGCACTGTTTAATTAATGCTTTGCCGAAATTATGGAAAATTAATGTTTTCAGTGCTCATTTAAATAATTTTTTAAGTTTTATGTGCACTGTTTTAATTTTTGATCGTATTTTTTAAAGTTGTGTTCTTATCCATATACTATATATATTAATGTTATGGCAATTTTAGCAAACAAATTACGTTATTGTCTCTGATTAAGATGGAAACAAAAGAAGTTTTAATCTGGAAATAAAGTTAATGACTTATTATTATAATTCTGACCAAAGTTGATGTATGATTACATGTCATTTTTGGATATATTGTCTCTTTTTCGTTTCTGCCCAAAGGTGATGCGAATTTGAGAAATATTGCATGTTTTTAATCGGACCAAAGTAGGTTAAATTCATGCTTAGCTAATTATTGCCGATTTTATTTCGTTTACGCAGCTCTCAACAATTCAACTGCTATGGCTACCATAAATGGCATTGAACAACTAACTGGCAATAGCTTCCCTTCTTGGAAGGAGAAGATTACGATTGCTCATGGGGTTTTAGATCTAGATTATGCTATCAGGTCTGATCCCCTGTGGCTCCCACACCTGGTGAGCCCAATCATTCTTCCTTGAGAAGGACTTATGACCTTAATGCTGATAAGTGGGAGCGGTCTAACCGCTTGTCACTCCAAATCCTTAAAAGCTCAATTACTGAGGGCATTCGGGGAGCAATCCCTGAAAAGGAAAATGCCAAAGATTCCTTAGATGCTAGTACGCTTATTTCAAAACTCATAAGCTCTAAGTACAATGGATCTGGTAGCATTAGAGAGCACATTATGAAGATGATTGACATCAAAAGTAAGCTTAAAGCATTGGAGATGGAAATCTCTGATGAGTTCCTAGTCCACTTCATCATGACCTCACTGCCCCCTGAGTATGCTCCTTTTAAGATTAATTATAGTACTCAGAAGGATCAGTGGACTTTGAGCGAACTTACTGCCATGTGCGTTCAAGAGGAAGAAAGACTTAGGGCCGAAAGAAAAGACGTTGTCAATTTTGTTGGCAATGGCAAAAGAAAGGCCCATAATGATAATAAGCCCAAAAAGAAGTCCAAGAATGCCCCAAAGGACGAAAATAGGGTTGCAAACCACTCTTCATCAAGTAAAGGAAACTGCCGCTTCTGCAAGAAAGAAGGTCATTTTCAGAAGGATTGTGCTAGCTTCTTAAAGTGGCTCGCTAAAAAGGGCGACTCTGAGTCTAACTCTCCGTACAAGTAACCCTGGCTCTGGATGATAATTATTCGAAAGGTCGAATCCGATCATGCCATGTTGTTGACGTTTGTAAAACTGGGGGTGTCGTCGACAATGAATTATACGAGGTTATGCGGTGGATCTCAAGCTCTATGGTAACATGGGACAGATTAGACAGGTTTAGGCCATCTCGGAGAAGGTAATACCCTAGTCCTGTGTTCTTGGGATTATGATGATCTGATGATCAATGTCAAGGATGTGAATCTATGCCGAACCAGGGTCCCCAGCCCGCCTTATATAGTGGAGAGGGGCAGAGTTACAAGATCAGGTAAAATTCCTATTTCTATCTTTCCATCCCGGTCGTATAGTTACCCGAGATTACAATCATACCCTCCCTGCTCGGGATTGGTTTCTGACAGATACCACCTGGCTGAAAATGCGCCTCATGCTAGGCCCAGTGCTGACTTCTGCAAGCCAGGGTCGAGTGTTTGATGATGTATACTCTCAAATACATTGAATGTTGTACACTGCAAGACGGGTACTGCAATTACATGGCTTAAGGTACGCCCCATGTTAGGCTGATTACTGTTTTCACAAGATGATAATAGGCTCCGATAAGCTAGATCAATGGAATACACCATTAAGAGTAGAGTGGTTTGCCTTATAAATAGACCGATTGTCAAAGTCTCGATATTGCCAAGCGGGACGTTGCTCTTAATTTAAAATATTAAGATCTCCTGAGTTCTTTATAATCTCGTTTCAGATTACGGTAATGGTCAGAAGAACTTGTCGACGGGATATCTGACTCGATTGCAAAGCACTCGGGGGCTATTGTGGACAACATGGACTCTGGGTATCTTTCCAGAAGGCCCATATAATAACGAACGGGGACAGTCCGGCTGCAAGGAGATAAATATCACTCTGGATAAGCGCTAAGATAAGCCCTGAGGATAGAACTTGATTCCAATTGATTAGAAGATTCATATTTGTAAATACTTGTGCGTATACATGCTGAACACTGTGGAGATAGGATCCAGTATAAAAAACTGGGTATGATCATGTAACATTAACCCCTTCTACACATAGGCCTTGTTCTTTTCAGCGTATCGTTGCGTTTGCGTATTACTGTAGCAAATTTGAGAGCCCTCGAAATGAGGTCTAAAGATTATAAAAAAATAATTAAAAAATAGTTTTAGAATCTTTGGACCAACTACTAAAAGTTACGAAAGAATCGTCGTAAATTATGATAACATATATGCTATATAAAAATAACAAAATTTGCAACAGTAATACGTAACGGTACGATACGCTGAAAAGAACAGGGCCTATATAAAGGGAGAGGTAGGGGAGTAGCATCATGTCTTCTAATCTTCCCCATAGCATACAATCTCGAGATCCTCATTGTAATCAAAATCTACACATAATCCCAAAAAAAAAAAAGAAATAGGGTGTTACCTCATCTTTAAGGGCATGAACCTGTCTGAAAAAAGTCTCCCTTTGTTTTGTGTTTCCATCCGACTTGAGATCTTAAGCAAACCATTAAAATTCTATTGTCGACAAGTATCCCGAAGGTACACCCGTCGACAACTCTCATACGATTGATAAGCTATTTAAAGGGCCGTGAAGGCCTAGGTAATAGATCATGTTGAACTTCAAGATAGGAGAGTTCGCACATTGACATATACTTATGGAATTTTTGTAAGTAGCATGGGGATCCAACGAATCGGTCCAGGGTATAACACACCATAGTGGTACCCGGATTATTGTTCACGGGAGGATTTAAACCCAGGCGACAGGCTTGACAGCCATGGTCGTCTACCACCGTACAACATGCACTTAAATGTGAACTCTTTCACATTCCAGAAGCATGAATTGCGCTGCACTCTCTAAACTATCCTCTGCTCAAGATCGACCCCTGGTCTAAAGCTCCAAATTCGCCCCTACAGTTTTATCTCAAATCCAAAGTTTGCCCCTCTAATAATTGCTGAAGCAAAAGAAAAAAGAAAAACCGCGACAATCAAAACAGGCAAAGTAGCAATTTCACTACTTCAGCACATCTCTTCAGTTAAAAGAAAATCAAGCAATCAAAGGACCAGATGCATCTGAACAATATTTGCACCACCCAGGTTTAGTACAGATACCAAAAACAAGCCTTCTCTAGGCTCTATTGATCTTGTATTTGCCGCTTGCAACCTAGAAATTAGTAACCATCATAGGACAGAACTTTGCCCTCAAAAGTTTAGACAGGAGTTATCTGTAGTTCCAACCATAGAGCTCCGATGGATGGCTTCTCCTTTCTATAGTTAATACCTGAAGTGGCACTTTATAACATTAAAAGATAAAATTTAACGACCATAAGCACTTGATTCGTCATATAACCATCTTTCAATTTTAGCAGGGCACAGGTAGCTCCTGAACTTTGGGGACAACATTCTGCAGCTCAGTCACTGCGGCCTCCTGCACTTGCATTCCCTGCAATACACACAAAAAAAATTAAAGATCAATTGAGCAAGACTGTGTTTATGGAAAACCAGTCCTACAGATTTCAGCAGTGTCAGCACATCGCAACCAGAGTAGGCACAAGATCATTACATTCAACACAATTTTTTTTTTAGAGACATTAAGCACAATTCAAGATGACTGGCATATAGAATTGCTTGACATACAAAGCTTAAATAGGAACGTGATATAAGGCCAGTGACTCAGCAGCGAATATTACTGCTTCTTATACTAATAATCACGAAACATACATATAATAATTATCTAAAAATATGCAAGACAAGACACAGTTTAGTTTTGTAATGCAGGAAGTGCTTCAGTGCTTCCCTTTAAAAGTTCATGAATTTTTAAAGCAAACCAATGATCCAAGTTAAACTTGATAGTTGAAATGAGGAGTGGTATTGCCAAATCCTACATGATCCAATTTGCATTAATTAAAAACGAGATTGTTGACAGACATTGTTTACGACCCTATGGTTTAGATTAAGTTCCATGTTCCCTTTGATTGGCGTAAGATACAGAACACATGTATTAGTTATGTGAGACTTGTGGCCTTTGGTTAGCACCATGACCAACTCAAACAACAATTCCTGCAGACTCTATTTTAATAAACAGGATACTGATGTGCCTTAACAAACTTAAAACGAAAACTACATGTTAGGCCCGCTGACCAGACCATTAAGAGGAGGCGCCGCACGCCAGACACTGCTGCACCAGAGGTCCAGCAGCCGCCGGCTTAGGTGGTTAGGAAATCATTAGCCTTATCTAAATTAGTTGGAGATCTTATCTTTAGGGTGTTAGTTCCTTAATTAGTGGATCGGGTAAAGTTTGTTGGGGTTGGGGGTGGGTGTTGTGTGCGGTGCCTGAATGAAGAGGAGAAAGCCGAAAGAAAATGGTACATTGTCAGTATAACCAAATCCAGTCCAGGCGCTGCCATCGACAACTGCTCGTTGGCTCCGTACAGCCGTTACCATAGGGCATACATGACGCCCAGATGCACACTCTGTATCTCCCTAAAGGTTAAGGCCAAGAACATGGGCATTCAATCGTGAGAACTCGTATCAACTAGTAACAAAGGAGACCGGTTCTCTGGAAATGGTGGGTGACGAGGAACACATTGACAAGGAGTAGGAATCTGCCGTGGAAGGGCTCCCAAACGAGTTGCGGGGGCCTTTGACACGGATCGAGAAGGTGGTGGAGGAGCATGCCAAGCCCGTGAACAAGCAGCCCGCTAGCCCTCAAGGAGCACGCGACACCCATGACTGGGGTGAGTTGGCTGACCTTCCACTACGGGGACCACGAGCACGCGACAAGACGAGCGGGATTATTGAAGTTGGGCGCCGCGCACCAACTCTACCATCTACCACCATATGACGGCACAACCCCTCCCTTGTTGTGGTTCCAATAGAGCAAGCATTTTCGGCGTGTACATCACATTCCAGAGATCGAGTAGGTTGAGATGGCAGGTCTTCACCTACGCGATGGCGCCCAGGAGGTGCTGGACAACTTGAAGTTGGAGAAAAATACAATCACGTTAGCGGATTCGAGCGCCGGGCCTCTCGGTAATCTAGTAAACTCAAACAAGGTCATGGACGCACGAACAACTACGCACAGGAATTTCAATGCCTCATGGAGCATGTTCCGAAGATAAAGTGCGAAGATCAGATCGAGACGTTCACCATCAGGTTATTCATAGCCTTGGATACGGGTGTGCGTCGAGATCGACCACAAAACATGGCAAAGGCCATCAGCTTAGCACAAGAGCTGAGAGGCGGGAGGAAGACTATATCGCAAAGGCCTCGCAGGCATGGTCGCCACAGGGTCGGTACCGATTGGCCTTTAGTCGCGGGTCTGCCACGATCACCACATCATGGACATCGACCTTGGCAACACGGCCTTATACCACGTCCAACTGGACCACAACGCCGATTGTGTCGCATACCGCCTCAGCTTCAACAGCCTCAGAGCGCAAACTCCAAGCGGCGGCAAGGGCAACAGCATGGCCACCTCCCAGATATCCTTGATGGCGTCAGCTCCCTACATACGGCTCTTGCTAGATGAGATTATTGAGCAGCGAGCAAACGGGCTTTGTTTCAAAACAACGAGGTGTACGTGTCGACATCGCGGCGAACACCTCGTCTACCTAGAGATACTCAACGACGAGGAGGGAGACATCAACACAGTAGTGGATGACGAGATGACTGCTCTTTCCATTATGGCGATCCGAGGGCCAACGGAAGGCTAGACCAAGCAGATCGACTCGATCATGCCAGGTCATCGCCTCCATTGGCTGCTTGATACCGGTAGCAGCAGCCACCCCGCATCTCACGTGGGAACGCCACAAGATGGATGACACTCAGCGTGAGTGCATCTCCAATGGGGCGGAGTTGCCTTATGTAGGGCGCATCACCCAGGGGGAGTTCACAATGGGCCCAAATCTTCGTCCCCCGTTTCTCGTGATTCCCCTTGACGGCTTCGACGTTGTTTTGGACGTTCAGTGGCTCCAAACCTGGGGAGACATCCGTTGGAATTTTGACTCCCTTCAGATGACTTTCTCCTCGCAGGGCCACGAGGTTACGTTGGACCATCTCTTCCTTCGACGACCTCTTCGAGGACCCAAAATGGCTTCCTCCTTCACGAGCGTTCGACCACCGCATTTGCTTCATGAGGGTACATATTTGGTGGTGGTCCGACCGTACCGCCACCCGTATTCGTTCTCAAGGATGATTGAGAAACAGTGTGCGAAGATGCTAGCACAGGGCCAGATTCGTTCGAGTCGCTCTCCTTTCCCCACACCAGTCCTCTTCGTTCAGGAGGATGGCTCGTGACAATTCTGGGTCGACTACAGGGCGCTCAACACTAAGACGATCAAGAATAAGTTTCCCATATTAGTGGTCGAGGAGCGACTCAACTCCACTAGGCGATATTGTTCAAGCTGGACCTCTACTCGGGGTATCACCAGATTCGTATGCACGAGGACATCGAGAAGACGGCATTCTGTACCCACCATGGCCACTACGAGTCTCATGAAGGTTTTCGGGTTATGCAATGCGTTGTCTACCTTCCAGGCCTTGATGAATGAGGTATTGGCAAAGTTTCTTTAGAAGTTGTTCCTATTTTCTTCAATGACATTTTTTCTGCAGATCGTTCCGCGAGGAGCACCTATGTCACCTTTGTCTCGTGTCAGAGCGCCTTTGCGGTCATCGCTTGTTCTTAAAACGATCAAAGTGCGCCTTTGTTTGATTGGAGGTCACTTGGGCATGTTATCTCGGAGAGGGCGTGGCAGCCAACCCAAGCAAGCTGCGTGACATTGCCAACTGGCGCACACCCACTTCAACAGTGGCAGTTCAAAGCTTCCTCGGGCTCACGGGATACTATTAGCGGTTCATTCACGAGTACGCCGCAACCGCCAAGCCCCTGACGTACCTCTTTCGCCATCAAGTTTTCAATGGACAACTGAAGCAAAGGGGTCATTTCAGGCCCTAAATGATGTCGTCAAGCTCGCTCCAGACCTTCATCTACCAAACTTTGATCTTCCTTCATGGTGGAGTGCGACGCTTCCAACCACGAGGTCGACATCGTCCTCTAGAAGGAATGCCATTCGGTCGCCTTCTACAGTTGTAAACCGACGAAACAGCGTACTACACTCGTGGATTATGAGCGGGAGCTCATTAGGCTGTCCAGGGCCATCCGCTACCGGTAATCGTACATGTAGTGGCGGTTGTGTCATCCCGCCCAATCGAGTCGTCTTCCGCATTAGCTACCACCGTGCTAGCTCAAGCAGCAGCCTCGGCTGAGCCAGCCCAAGCACCAACAATGGTCGAGCCAGTCCAAGCTGAGTGGGCCAAACACCACGACTGGCTGCCCCATCGCCGTGAACCACACGAGATGGTCTGCTCTATCAAGCCGCTAAATTGTTTATTTCGTCGTTCCTAAAGACCTATATTTGACGCTGTCGGGTATGTCAGGCACATAAGGCGAGCACCTTGACTAAAGCCGGTCTCCTCCAACCACTGCCAGTGTCGCAGCAAGTGTGGGCCAACGTCTCCATAGATTTCATCATCGCTCTTCCCATGTCGCAGCCCATAACGGCTCTTTCGGTGGTGGTGGATCGGCTCTCCAAGTACAATCATTTCATTCCATTGAAGAGACCGACGTCAACGCAGCGGGTGGCCGAAATTTTCTTTGATCAGGTGGTTCGGTTACATGGTATGCCGGAGTCCATTATATCTCACCAGTGCCTTTTGGCAGAGTTTGTACAAACAGTGTGATACCCAGTTATTGACGTTCTCTGCTTACCACCCTCACAATCAGAAGGAGGTTGTCAACCGCACAATTCAAATACACCTCGTTGCTTGGCGACCGACAATCAAGCTTCTTGGGTGTGTTGGCTAACATGCGCGGAATTCTGGTACAACTCGTCTTATTACTAAGCCTTCCACATGACACCCTTTGAGCTAGTGTATGGTCAATTGCCACACAGTCTCATGCCGTATGAGGGTTCAACTTTGATTGATGTTGTGGACTGTCAGTTGGTGAATCATGATGCCCTTCTGGACCTTGCACGTCAGCATCTCCTCTGAGCGTAGAACCGCATGAAGCCGATATATGATGCCCATCATCATGAAGTAACATTTAAGGTGGGTTCTTAGGTTTGGCTCCGTCTATGGCATCATTGTCGGCTCTCTTCGATTGAGTGCATCCTCAAAGTTTCCACCTCACTTCTACAAGCCTTATAAGGTGGTTGCTCATATCGGGGAGGTGGCGTATCGAATGGCTCTTTCGGCTATCGCCCATCTTCATGACGTCTTCCATGGGTCGCTCTAAAAGCCATTCCATGGTTCTTCGCCACCTTCACCACCGCCGCTTTCGGCCGACTCGTCTACAGTTCCCAGCGAGGTCGAACCCGTGCCAGACAAGCTTCTACAGTAACATTTTGTTCATGGTCATCAGTAATTCATAGTACAGTGGGTCGACGAACAACCAAAGAAGGCCACTTGGGTTGATGTTGTAGTCCTACGGCGCTCTTATCCCAACTTCAAGTTTGACAACAAACTTGTGGCCCGCTGACCGATCCTACTGCAGGAGAAGGCACCGGGCGGCGGACCTGTTGCGCTAGAGGTCCAGCTGTCGCTAGCTTAGGTTGTTAGGAGATCATTAGCCTTTCTCAATTAGTTGGAGATCTTATCTTTAGGGAGTTAGTCCCTTGATTAGTGGATTTGGTAACAGTTTGTTGGGTGTATGTTGTGCATGGCGCTGGAATAAAAAGACTCGGAAAAATGGTAAGTTTTTGGTGCCACAAAATCCAGTCGAGGTGCTCCCTTCAACAACTCACCGATGGTTCCTCATTTGACAAGCCAACTACAATGAGCTCAGATCTCCTTGAAAAGTGTTTCAGCTGCTCCTAACTTGAAGCACCATCTCTCTTGGCACACCTCTTGTATAATTGACCCCACATGACACTAAAGGTCTACATGGACATAGATCCTATGATCCCACAAATCAAAGCATTTGTACACGTGCTTCAAAAGGAAGATTGCATAGTATAAATGCCCACAAATAAACAAATATCTTCAATAATGAAGTAGGGAAATATCAACTATGTGTCACTAACATGTGGCCTTAGTAGCCTGAAATAGGACCTTAGTAGCCTGAAATAGGATAACTTATAGTTTATTGCATATGTAAAGTTATTGCGCTAATTTCTTATATATGAAAAAAATAAAATTATAGACAAATAGAGTTAGTTCTCAACAAGTGAGCCAAGGCAACACCTAGACTAAAATTTTCGAAACTACATGGAATTTTTGAAACTGCGTGAAATTGGGACTTGAAATTGAATTCAACGTATCTATCCCAAACATAAGTACACTTGATTAAAAATTATGAAAATTGGAACAAATGTACTTTGAATATAGATAAATTGGATTCACAATATATTCATCAAATTCAATGCATTGAAAGTGCTTCAGTCAAATGGAATCAAACTTGATTCCTTCAAAGAAAAAAAATGATGTTCCTCAAAGTTTATCCTAAGAAAAATAGAATCTAAACACAGTATCTCTATACTATTAAAAACAGGCCAGTGGCGGTGGTTGATATGTTATAGATAACTTCTTTGCTGGAAAAATAGGCTAATTCAACTCAACTAAAAGTAACTGATGTGACCTTATTACTCTGAGCTGGACACCTCTTATCCCTATCTGAAACAGAATAGCTCTCCCAATCCTTGTCTAGCCAAGCGTTACCCATGTAACTCTTTCCCAACTTGTTCATCATAGGCGATCTCCTCACCAGTGGCTGCAAGACTGGTTCACCCATTCTGATTTCATTATATCATCCTGCCACTTGTGGGTGACCACTGCACAGCAGCAGTATCCTTGCTCGAAGCGCAAACTCTGTAGCTAATGACACCAGAACTCACTATCTATGCCATTTCAAGGTATGAAGGTTTTGAGGAAAATCCTGGTGTAATCGTGAGTTGCTTCATGATTACAAGAAAAAAAAGGTTCAAATGGTACAGAATAATTGTTGGTTGCAAGTTGTGTACGCACGAGCACTCAGCTAGTCGCACATTGCTAGTTTAATATAGAAAAAAGAAATATTTAAGATTTTTACAACTGCAGATGCATGGGTGACAACTACTTATATAGAATGAGCAACCAATAAACAAATTTACCATCTCAAATGGGCATTGATTTGGTTTGTCTTTGCTGATCTCTCTTTAAATTTGGCATGCACATTTTTAGCTATAGTATGGTACTACGCTTGGTTAGTATATATTGCCTTAATCTATTACACATATCTTAGCTTTAAGATTCGTTCAGCTTTTTCTCCTACTGGAGCATTGAAGCAAAGTCATGTATGTATTACCTCCACATTTCAATAATTGGCATCCCATGAGGAACCGGTGTCATTACATGCTAGGCCAACCCAATATAATATAGTAATTCAATATTGGTAAAAAATGTAGCAATTCAATGGAACTCTCTTAAAATTCCTACCTGAATAGCGGGTAACTCAAAGCAGACATATTTCCAGTAATCAACTAACTTATGATCTTTTCTGTTGCCCTACCCGCACAAAAGATTGCGTAAGCATCTGCTGCATACCTGCAATAAGAACCAACTTTCTAACTACTAATACAAAGGGATAAAAAAAATATCATTGTAAATTATGCCATATATAACAGAAGAGTGACACTCACTTGCCAACACCACAAAGCTCAGTGATATGTGTCCAATCATCTTCAACGTATGCCTTAGAAAATTTCTGGATTCTCTTTGCTTTTACATGGTACAACCCCAATGGAGTAAGATAATTGGCCATTTTTTTACAATCAGCGTTAAATGCAGTTTGAGGATCAGGATACCGTCTGAAGAACCCCTTCACTTTCCTCCTGACCTGGGTCAGTCAACAGGAGAATCAGAGATCATTGAATCCTCAACTTAAACTTGAGCATGGTATTGAAGAATCAGGTAATCACCATGCAAATAACTTCAGTGTTATAATAAAACTAAATGGAATGCAATTTGGTGAGGCTGTCTGTGCTGCTGTGCAGCAATATGGATGTCCATATGGACATCAAAATAGAACAGCAGCTGTTCCTTGTATAAATAACGTGTATTTCACAATTTAGGTTTTGTTATCATTTGGACTTACAAGTTACAATTCATGGAGACAATCGAACACGTATTAATGGAAGAAGCAGGCACAAACAGAAATCACAACATGGTTAAACTGCTACAAATTTAACTAGTGGGTTTGAATACTACAATTCACAAGAAGAAGATAAAGAAGCAAGGAATCATGCGGCTGACCTGTTTACCCTGTGTTAAATTAAGGAGCATGCAGATAACAATGACCTTCCATGGGTCAGAAGCATACTTCTCCTGCAGGAGCTTATGAGGCGAGCGTGGCGGGGGTACCAGCTGGTCCAAGGGCAGGCGGCGGTATTTGTCTGAGAACTTCTCAGCACGGGTAAGCGATGGTGTTGGTTTCCTCTGATTCTTTTTCATCGTTTTGTTCACAGGTTTTTCCTTTCCTTTCACCAAGGCTTTCCCTTGTGAGCCTGACGCTGAGCTTGGCTGCTTTCTCTTCAAGGTATGTGTGCTGGAAGTGTTGCCCTTGACAGCCCTGGAGGTCTCACTGGCAGTGTGCTCAGATGATGTGTGACCCCGAGGAGGTGGCCTCGCGAGACAACCAGGGGTTGTAGAAAGTGCACGGTTGCGATCTTGGCGGACGGGCTTGTAGCAGAATTGGTCGAAAAATGCACCAAAGGGCGAAGAATGATGTGTGTTCTGGTCAGCGCAGCTGGAATTGGAATTCGGAACAGAACACATAGCCATCGCCGGGACAAAGCCTTCCGGCAGCTGTTGCTGTTGCTGCTTCCTCAGTTCCACCCTCATTTTGATGATCTCACGGTTGCTCAGGACACGCTGCCTCTGGGCGTTACTAACCTTTTTAACACCGTTACCCTTTGGGAGAGGGGCTTCTGGGCGCTGATATTTGTGTGGAGGATGAGCTGGGGCTCCTTGTTGTGGAACACGGCCAAGATCAAATGGCAACGGCGGCTGGCCGGAGGACGGAGGAGAAGGCTGCCCAAGCCCGGTGGGCAGAGATGAAGAAGAGAGCATCCGCATCCGCGTGTAGGGTTCGTCCCCATCCCCATCAGCACCTCCCTCCTTACGCTTCTTCCTCCTCCACACCGCTTCGTCTTCCACTGGGGTTGGCTGGAGTAGGACCGGCGGCAGGGGATTGGGCTCCGGAGTCACCGGCGCCTTGGAACTGGGAGGCACCCGCACCGCTGCCACCACCGCCTCGTCTCCCGCCGTCCACATCCGGGAGAGGGGAATTTTTGGCACAGGAGGAGCGAGTGGGGGGAAGGGGAGGGGGAGGGGATTGGATTTTTTTATACGCATAGGACGGCTGGCGCCTGCGGGATGGATGCTCGTAGCATTTTTTCCGATAATCTCCCGCGGATATCCCTCCCGCGCCCCTTGGGTGGCCGTGCCCAAGTCCCAACGCGTTGTTTGACATAACGCAGGGTTTATCGCAAAATCTTCTCTCTCTTAGGGTCTATTGACGATAGGATTACTAGGATTTGCACGAAAAACAAGGGGTTCGGCTCAGTCATTTACGCGAGCGGGGAGCCGGCTCGGCTCGTAGCGAGCTCACCGAGCTTACACAATGCTACACGAAACTCCCTCTAGCGTCAAAAAATTGATCGTTTTAGACACTATTTAGAATACCAAGGTCATAGTTATTTAGAATACCAAGGTCATTTTTTTAGGTCATATTGACGTTTTCTCTACATTTTCCCCCCTAATTGATCATTTTGTTCTCTGTAGAATCTAATGATAATGCTCATATTCTTAACCATGGAATTGATTTGAACGTGGAGCCTGCTCAAGAAGACAACGGTAAGCTCTCTCTTTTTTTGTTCATGTTTTTCGTCCACAGAAGCTAATGACAACACTCATATAGGAAATATAGGAAGGAAAGATGTTCCCGGATGAAGATGAGCCTATAAGGACGTGTGAAAGTAAGAACTTCATTCCAAAAATCATGCTCTTTTGTGCTGTTGCTCGTCCAAGGTTTGATTCCGATGGAAATTGCACTTTTCATAGCAAAATTGGATGTTTTCCTCTTATTACTTATGAGACCGCTAAGAGAACAAGTGTTAACCGGGTAGCTGGAACAATGGAAATGAAGCCCATTAAATCGGTTACAAAGGAAGTAACTAGAACTTTTTTGATTGATAATGTCTTGCCGGCTATTCGGTCTAAGTGGCCACGCGAAGATATCGGAAAGCCCATCTTTATCCAACAAGATAATGCTAGGCCCCATATTTTACCTACCGACCCATTGTTCGTTGAAGCCGCTAAACAAGATGGTTTCGATATTCAGCTCATTTGTCAACCAGCTAATTCACCAGATTTTAATATCTTGGATTTGGGATTTTTTCGCGCTATCCAGTCAATTCAATACAAGAATCCCGCAACAAATGTGGTTGAACTTGTTTCCTCTGTTAAAGAGGTACTCTTTTTTGTTTATTTATACTTGCATCATTTTAATTCGAGCTAATTAACCTTGTTTTTATTGCAGGCCTACGACTAGTATTGTGTACGCAAATCGAATCGCATGTTCTTGACATTGCCATCAGTGATGATCGAGACAATGAAAGTAGGAGGAGGAAATAAGTACAAAATTCCTCATATAAAGAAAGGAACGTTAGAACGACAAGGACAACTTCCTTTGCAGATCAATTGTGATGCTTCGTTGCTAAATGAGGCTATGACGCAACTCTCTGAGATTACATCAAGAAATGAAGCTTAACTTGGCCACTACTCATGGATGCTTCGTGCTGGCTAGTCCATGTTTTAGAAGAACAAATAAGAAGACAAGGCTGCAATGGTGCATATCTATGCTTGAGCCAGAAAGCATACCAAATAATCCTAGGTTTAAGGGATTATTTGATGTTGTTTTTATTGATGAAAAGTGGTTTAATCTTACAAGAAAAACAGAGAGATATTATACGCTCCCGGATGAAGATGAGCCTATAAGGACATGTAAAAGTAAGAACTTCATCCCAAAAATCATGTTCTTATGTGCTATTGCTCGTCCAAGATTTGATTCCGATGGAAATTGCACTTTTGATGGCAAAATTGGATGTTTTCCTCTTGTTACTTATGAGGCCGCTAAGAGAACAAGTGTTAACCGGGTAGCTGGGACAATGGAAATGAAGCCCATTAAATCGGTTACTAAGGAAGTAACTAGAACTTTTTTGATTGATAATGTCTTGCCAGCTATTCGGTCTAAGTGGCCACGCGAAGATGTCGGAAAGCCCATCTTTATTCAACAAGATAATGCTAGGCCCCATATTTTACCTACAGACCCATTGTTTGTTGAAGCCGCTAAACAAGATGGTTTCGATATTCAGCTCATTTGTCAACCAGCTAATTCACCAGATTTTAATATCTTGGATTTGGGATTTTTTCGCGCTATCCAGTCAATTCAATACAAGAATCCCGCAACAAATGTGGTTGAACTTGTTTCCTCTGTTAAAGAGGTACTCTTTTTTGTTTATTTATACTTGCATCATTTTAATTCGAGCTAATTAACCTTGTTTTTATTGCAGGCCTACGACGAGTATTGTGTACGCAAATCGAATCGCATGTTCTTGACATTGCCATCAGTGATGATCGAGACAATGAAAGTAGGAGGAGGAAATAAGTACAAAATTCCTCATATAAAGAAAGGAACGTTAGAACGACAAGGACAACTTCCTTTGCAGATCAATTGTGATGCTTGGTTGCTAAATGAGGCTATGACGCAACTCTCTGAGATTACATCAAGAAATGAAGCTTAACTTGGCCACTACTCATGGATGCTTCGTGCTGGCTAGTCCATGTTTTAGAAGAACTTCGGCATACATATTTTGTATTAAACTACGGCTACTTCTTGCTGCCAAATCGGCCACTCATGAAAATCATCGGGCAAAAATCTTTTGTTGAAGCATTTAACTCCATGCAATTCTTCCACAATGTCATCTTCAATAAAAGCTTTTAAGATATCCGACTAGATCATTCTTGCGCCAACCTTGGCTTCCTCAGACTCATCAATGGTGGCCTCAATAGATGTAGCTTTCTCTCTCTCTCCCACAACTGCTTCCATGGTGATGGCATCGACGGCGGCGACGACAGCTGTGAAGACAACCATGGCCGCGGCGACGGCGGCGACATCGCCGACGATGGGCTAAGATTTTTGTATTTGCTAGTGTTGTTGGCCTTTGCTTCTTGCATAGCAGTTCATATATAGACAGTAGACACGTAAATGAGCTAGCGTGTGCAGATGCATCGCTTCGGGCTGGCTGCATGCATGCATAAATCGAGGAGCAGCCCAAACGTCTCCGCTAATTACTCCTCCAGGGGTAAAACTGGAAAGACAGCTCATCAAACTCTTAAACGACCAGTTTTTTGGTACTTTCATTGAATAGCTAAAAGGTCCAGTTTTTTGACACCGGAGGGAGTAATTTTTAGTGAACTGTCAACCTCGAAAGCAAACAGCATTACAGCAAGAAGATAAAGACTAAACAGAATAAATATTTTCTTCTAATCTCCGTGTGATTGTTACATGGTCCATAACATATAGCTAGGCTTTAGTTTTGCTATCACTGTCTCGTAGAGATATAGGATTTCTTTTCCCATTCAACTAGATCATTGCATTATTTGCATAAAACATAAACATATATATGCATCTATAAGATAAGATCACATTTACAAACACATTTACAATTAATGGAATTCACACATTCATAAAATACAATGGATGTGTTCATTAGGATTTAGGAGAGATACTGAGATAGCGCTAGTAAACCTCACCTACGATGGCTGAACCCGCGGCCACGGTGGCGTATCTGCAATTGTGAAGGCGATGGCGCCACCGCGCGGGCTGTCGCAGGGACGGGGCGCGGTGGAGCCAGTGGAGGGCGCGGCGCGCTGGGTTGCGGTGGCGGCGAGGGGAATCAGCAGCCAGGCGGGATTGCGGCGGAGGGCGGGTTGTGGTATTGCACGTCTGCGTTGCCACGCCGATGCCTTGCTTGTTAGCTAACCCTACCTTGCGCCCCTGCTTGGATGTTCATGGACCATGGTTGTCACTAGTCAGTACGAGGCTGGCCCGCTGGAGTCGCCTAGTCTTGACCGCTGTTAGGCCTAGCCACGGCCGGGAGCCGGAACTTTGGCTCGGCGAGCTGTTCACATCTCGAGCCTAGCCGGCTCAGCTAATTTACGAGCCACAGTTGTAGGCTTGGCTCGGGCTAGTTTTCTTCGGCGAGACAAACCGAGACGAGCAACGAGATTTTTCCAGCCCTACTGGCAAGTTCGATGGAGCGTTTGGAAGCCCACAGTGCGCGTATTTTCAATGTCTATCTCCGTCATATCCACGGGGAAACCTCACTCGACGTGAAACTCGTGGAATATCTTTGTCGGATTCTACACCGGGGTGTGCCTCCATGTCGTCGCTAGGTGGGACCAGCGTCCAATTAACAAGTGTATCATACTTGAAAATACCAAGGCCAAACAGATCAAGATCCGGTTTCAAACAAAGTGAAGTTTAAGCCATGTGATTAACACACGTGGCGTCCGGCGAGCAGGCGGGCGATCAGGCCTAGGGGCCAGGTGCGTAGGAGGCGCGGCGTCCGGCGTGTAGGTGTTGGGCGAGCACGCTGGGGCAGCAGGGGGTACGCAGGCCCCACTGTCAGGGACACAAGACAAAGTTGCAAGGAAGCTTCCTTACAAAGGATTTCTCTGGGATACACCGAATTCTGAGCCTTCAATGTGACATAACTGCTCTTAGGGAGTGGGCAGGGCTCTGACAGTATGATTTCCCCCGTCTCGCTAGTGAGGTCAGCTACGCTGTAGCCGTCCCATTCGCGTCTGCTACGGTGTGACAGAAGAGCGCTCGGGGCAGGCAGGCTACTCTGTACTATCCGAGCTGTCCCATTGACAGAAGCGGGGGCAGGAGCGAGGGCGGCAAGTTCCAGCACAGGAGGAATGATTGCTATAGTAGTAGGATCATTTAATGCGCACTGCGTAGCACGTTGTGTCCCACGCCAGCTCGGGGTATATAAGGGCAGGGGGTGCATCTGTAAAAGTTTCTTAGATCGATCTTACACTGCAACAAGGTTGAGCAGGATTAGGGATGTTACCTGTTGGCGTCCAATAAACTCCAAATTCATACGCCAACATACGCCGATATTCCAGTCATTTGGGAGAAAATCATGGTTTATACTAACTTTTTATTTTAAACTAATAAATTTCCACAAGTTTTGGTGAGTATTTGTCCTCAGGATCAAACTAGAGAAAACCGGAGCCCAACCGGAGAAAAGTGTAGGCCGGCCGACCCACATTTTTGGCCAATCGACCCCAAACTTTGTCAGGTGACTAAAGAGTATCCAATGAAGACATCCCCGTCATCCGTTCAAGTCGGTTTGATCCGATGGATGTACTTCCTTCACAAAGGGAGCATAGGATTCTAAAGGAACCATTACTTGCTGGAGTCAATTAACAAAACCGACTTGGAGAGATGATCTACACTATTGATAAAGCATCCCAGAAAAAATTGGCGGCCAGATGATGAAAAGGGTGGGCCAGCCGACCCACCTAGGCCGGCCGTCCCACCTCAGATGCCCTTCGGATTCCCCTTTGGAGGGTGGCAAGATGACAAGTGTCCCATGCCGTGGCACCCTCTCATTGGCTCCGGAACACTATAAAAGGACCCCCTCACCTCACTTTCACACACACCACCACACTTCACTTCATCCACTTCATTTAGAGTTGCTCTTTAGGTAGAGTAGATTAGTTGGGAGTTAGAGTCAAGTCGAGTCGAGCTGAAACCTCGGAGTTCCGGGAGTGTCTTCGGGAATTTGGGTAACAGCTCTTGTACCCTTTCCTAATTATTTATTTAATTAGTGGGATCACTTCATTCATTTTATTATGTGTTGAGCATTATTTGCGATTGAGCATAACTACTAAATGAGTTGTGTGGATTAACCTTACCGATGGCTTGTATTCCTCTGGAATCAGTTTAGATTCTCACTCATATACTGAAAGAGCCCAAGTATTGAACCAAGATCATCTTCCTAAGATCCAAGGAAGGTTGATTAGAAATAGTAGCAGACGTGGTGTCTGAGACTAGGACTAACTCGGTTTACACCCGGGCCCACGTATATGTGGTAGGTGGTGACAGCCCTATCCATCCGTAGATATTAATTATCTCATGCGTAACCCACAGCGTTCGGCTTTAGATCAGTAGAGCCCTATCAGAATCATCATAACCATTCGGGATTCCAATTCAGGATAGCGGGTGGTAGTGAATGTCCGAGCTCCGACGACGAATATTAAGTGAACCACTGATCGTTATTGCCCAAGCTCTCTGAATAAACTGAATCACACAACATTTACGAACTTATTAAACCCGTCTCGTTGTCCTCCCAACTGTCTACCTAATTATTGTAGCACTCTACTTAGTGTGTGTGTGTGTGTGTGTATGTCACCGGTCTATTTATCGTATCATATTTACCCCTTAGCTAGCTGGTTGGTATCTCAATAATATAGATATTATAATTATCTTTCTCCTTCATTCCCTGTGGATTCGATACCTTGGAATACTCCTAGGTGAAAATTACAAGCGATATCCGTTCGCTTGCGGATTGATTTCTAAGAGCGTAAGAATCGCCAACATTACCCGATCAGGGGGCCTGAACCTAGGTAGATCATAGCGTCTGTTATTGAGTTCTGCCGAAGAGAGAGGAGAGGAGTGAGTCGGCTACACACACCCCACTGCCGAACAACTGGATTAGTTCCCGGAGAACCTGTTAGCTGAAACACGCCGACAGTGACGCCCCAGGTAGGGGGTAGTGGTCGGTTTGTTCCTAGGTTTCTCCGGTAGGCTTTTCTTTCCTTAGATTGTCCTCGGTGCTTCGAGGAGCAAAAATTTCGGAGCATGGATCGGGGGGAGAAGCCGATGATCCTCGCCGGAAGCCGCTCAGCCGGTGGCAAGATGAGGTGTCTTCATCGTGCCCCCATAAGGTTGCTCCTTCGGTGACAGATGCGCCTCCGGTTCGGCGACGGCTGGCCTTGGAGGAGGCCTCCCCGTCTGAAGATCCGAGCTAGGCAGCTAGAGGGCGTGTGAATATACGGCACAAATTTTCGATGCTACTATTTTCACCAAAACCCGAACAACTTGACAATTATGTGTACCCATAGCATGCATGACTAAGAGTCAAGTAATATGTAGGAATTTTAGCATTCATAATCCTGTTTGTCAAGTGTTCAAATGAGAGGAATCAATTTAAAGCTTGCTTTAGGAAAGAAGATCAAGCCAAATGATCAAAGTGACTTTCAGAAAAGCAAAAGCAGATTTGTTCTCACTTGCAGGATTAGGATGGTGGCTTTCTGGTGCTCTTCAATTTTTGAGAATTTTGTCCCTATTACATAATTAGCCATAAGCATCTCAGTCAAAAATCTCCTCAAAATTATCTATAGAAAAATATGAAAATTCAAACAACACAAGTTGCTTTCTGAAAAGCAAAAACAGATTCTCTAGAGTTTATTTCTACTTGGAGGAGATGAATGGAGGCTTTTTAGTGCTTTTAGTTTTTTAGAAATTTTTGTCCCTATGTAACAATGAGTTGTGAAGCAAGACTAAAAATCTTGCCAAAACTCATTCCACAGAAAATATGAAAAATCAAACACCACGAGGTGTCAAGAACTTCCATCAAAAAGTTTGGGGCTCGGTTTTCACCTCATAGCTCCCAAATGGGGAAACCAGTAGACTTCAAATTTACCACAGATGGACATATGAGTCACGCATTTTTTTTCCAACTGGAATCATCCGAAAATGATTTTTCTATATTTTTCTAAAAATCTTACTACTGCTGCGCGGATGAAAATTCTGAATAGATAAGTAACAAGTTAAGAACTCTTACTTCTAAGCTTTATTAGGGAGAAGTAACTAAAAAGTACAAATTGAAATGATAATCTGAATTGTCCGAACTACTTCGAGATCTCTTTTTTAGTTTCTAATCATTAGAGGTTTATGTAAATCCATATGACTCTCATTATTCTATTTCTTTTTCTTTCCAACCAACAACTCTTTCATTCCATCCCTCTTTCTTTACTCTTCAATATCCCTGAGTTTCTATTTTTCCCCTATCATCTAATCCATAATAAAAGACGAAATAGAGGAATAACCCCTATTGAAATTGACCTAATCCAAATCCAATAGGAATTAAATCAAGATATACAATTGATAACAATATGCTGCATGGAACTAGATTCGGATTCTAAAATCATTCCTTAAAACGAAAACCCGCACAAAAGATGATTGAACTTATATAGACATTAAGGATATAGATCTAGTCTGACTTCGCCCCCTAATGATCTCTTGCCTCTCATATGGTTGCAAAGTGTGTATCAAATCATCTTAGCAACATCTTAGCAACCTCAAGGCATCATAGACCACCAATAACCAGCAAGAAATTATTCAAGTTCATCTCAAAACAAGAGCTCTAAAAGGAAAAAGAAAATAAGAAAAACTAGAAACAAATCGATGCAACATACTCATGGATGAAGGGATCTAAGGCCGAGAGGGGGGGTGAATCGGACTATTTTAATTTTATTCGCTTGTTGAACTTGGTCAATTAGTCAAGTTTAAGCACCCAACTAGCGAATGAGCCCTACACAAGTCTAGTAGCGGAAGTAAACACAAGTGCGAATAATAAAGGAGACAAGAGGGCAAACCGATCTTTTTACCGAGTTCGGTGCAAGCACCTACTCTCGTTGAGGAAGCTCGCCACACAGGAAAGCCCGGGACCCTTTCGTCCCTAATCCTCAATCCACTAGAAGAAGTTCGTTCCCGAACACATCGGAAGGGAACTCCAACTTGTACAAGAATCGGCAGCCTTCACACGCGAAGGACCCCGAAACACCCGACTTCACAGGCGAAGTCGACCTCGAGCACACCGAGGATTTAGCACATCTCCGACGCACTGGAGAAGACGATGCACCGGCTACGCCTAGCCGATGACCACCACGTTGGTGGGTTTGCTTGCGGTTCACGTGTCGATGAAGCTTGTGGTGGAGTTGAATCCCGATGACAAGAAATCCAAGAGCACAATATTGGAAGCACAACTAGACCACCACCTCTCCCACCATCGAGCTAGTCCAAGAACTCATGGGAAAGGCACAAGAACTTCGGGGATGACCGGAGGAGGCAAAATATGGCTTCTTCTTCTTCCTCTCTTTCTCTCCCTCTCAATCTCAATCTCTCATGTTGGATTTAGGGAGATGAAAGATGAACTAGGGAGGAGTTCTCACTCTCTCAAAGCTTGGGGATGAACAAATGAGCTCGCTCAAGTCTTTCCCATGACATCCCACCTATTTATAGGGTTCAGGCTGGGCCAATGGACGGATGAGATTAACTTGGAACGAGATAGCACCTCGCAGCTCAAATGTGGGCAGCTCAAATGTTGTGCGGTGGATTCAGGACCACTCCTCCTTATATAGCCATTGCTTGTATGATGTAATCCGAATTTTTATTATTTAATATTCGATTCTCTAAAACCATAAACCGTTTACTTGCTCCGACACAACGAACTAATCATCGTTTCTAATTTTATCATTGTTTACTTATTTTTAGTTTTCGTACTTAATTCAACAGAGTGAACAAAATCAAAGAATAACACGTACTGAACGCTAGAGTCATGTACAACTTGTTTAAATTTTACAAAAATTTTATCAATCACGTTTCATGTAGTTTCTCTAATTTTGTCCCAATATATTATTTTTCTGCTAATAATTAATGCAAATATAATGTTTGTAACAATATTAGTGCAAATATAATGTTTGTAACAATATTAGTCCTAAAAAACAATATTCTTCACATCCTCGAGAAAAGCCCTACAAAATCCTAAAAAATTATTTTCTATACATAAAATATATGGTCTATGCAAATAACAAAAATTACAGTCCGAACAAAAATTATAACAAAATAAACTATCAACGAGGGCATCTAATGTGCATAAAATAATACAACACCATCTAATCACGTTTACAACGGCTGACTGGGAAAATTTATTAATCGTCCGAACAAAAATTGCAGCGCTGTATCCACCGGTTTCAGTGCCGCAGCGGAGATTCGGTTCGCCGGCGCACTGGGACGACCGGCCTGGCGATGTGGCGGCACGGGAGCGCTTCCGCCATGGGGGGTGGCCGAAGCCACTGGCTTTAGCCGCTCGGGATGGCGGAAGCCATCCAGGATGGCGGAAGCCGGCTCTAGCCGTCCCAGGTGGCGGAAACCGTGCATATTTCGCGTATATTCATCACCTGCGGCATAGATTCCCAATTTGTATTTATATGTATATTATTAAACCAATTTTTCCGCGCAAGACGTAGGGGCTGTTTGGTTCATGGCTATGGGCTGCCATGCTAATTATTGGCGTGCCTTTGCAATTTGGCCGGCGTTTGAATCATCACCATCCATCGGCACGCCCGAGCAAAATTTTGGCTCGCCAACACAAAATAACTGCCAAGCGACGAATTGGCGCGGGCGGCCAATTCGCAGCCAACAAGCCAACGCGCCAACGTGCTAGCACGAGCGTGGCCCTAGCGACAGACAGACAACGCACAACGCTGCTAGTTAGCTGCAGCCTGCAGGTTGTAAACTGTGCAGTTGATTTTAGATAGATTTATTTTTCTAATTTTTATCTCTATTTCATACGATGTCCAAATTACGTGAAACAAATTTTATAATTCATATAAAATCCTAACCAACCCATTTTTATAATTTTTTATTATTTTTTGAATTTTTTTACTTTATTTTTTTTTGTCTTATTAATTCATTTTTAATGGGTTTTAATGTTCTCATGTGTTTTAAAATCTCAAATTGAAATTTTCTGGTATTCTTTGAATTTTATAAATTTTTATTTCAGTTTTTATGATTTTTTATTTGACTATAGAAACATTTGGCAACAATCAATTGGTAACGAACCAAACATACTATCTATCTCACCAAAATTTGGCAACCTTGAATTGGCTTTGATCCAAACACAAGAAATTTGACATCGATTTGGTCATGCCCTCAATTGGCATGACCATTGAGTTGACATGACAACCCATGGCCATGAACCAAATATGCGCCCGATTTTTGGGACCCCGGCCATCCTTTTATAGTGAGGGTTAGGAAGAGATATAGAGGAATACGAGATAGAGATCAAGGGCCACGACCCCAAGAGATAGAGTTAGAGAGGAGCAAGAAATAAGTCTGGTTAAGCCTGGGAATTAATTTAATCCGTCAATTAATCCGGAAATTAATTGAAACGAATTAATTAATATATTCATCTCTCAGTTTTTTTTACACCCAACACAAGGAATATAGCACTCATTCAGACATGGAAAGAATTTTTCATCATTTTATTTTAAATACTATGCATGAAAATGCTTCCTAGGCATGACATAATAATGTTCCTAACAAGTTACCTTATATGTATGCATGCCTTGTTACAAGGTTTAGCTTAGGTTTAGTAGTTTATATTGAAGCCTTAGAAGTATTTACTTACTAACATTTTTAGTGCAGCACCATTATTTGTTTTCTCCATTTTGCAAAATTCTACGAACTGAAATTTATTCTAACCTATCCTAACTAATAGATTTTACCTTACAACATTATATAAGAACATCTCACTCTTATATTTTTCTAAGGTCCAGAGCAGTCTAACATGTCATTATAAATTTTTCCAGAAGTCCTGGTCAAAATTTTATATTTTTCCTAAATGATATTTTGGTTTAAGTATTATTCTAGCCTAGCTTTGATTTATACTAGTACAGTGCCGGTGCTTTGCAACGGACTATAAAAAGATGAAGGAAAAGCATAAATTAGAACAGAAAAGTGAATTAGAAGACAACATGTGGAAAATTAGCTCGCTGTCTTACAATAACAATGGCATCCTTCTGCCTCTAGCTCAGACAAAAATATTCATCCGACTTCCGTCTCATGGCGCACATATATATGTCCAGACTCAATACATCATGATAATTAAGAACAATTTTTGTGATACATGATATGAGGAAGCAAAAGCCTTTTTCCGATTAGTTGTCCTAATCGGAACAAAAGTGGCAAATATACATGGTTATTGGAAGGTTTGTTTGTCATCACACGTACATAAAATTTTCCATCCACCTAAAATAGAACATAGAATTAGCATGTATTCCCTCCGTCCCAAAAAGAATGTCGTTCTAGTTTTGTCCTAAGTCAAACATTTCTATTTTTGGCCATCAATTACTAAAAATTCATATAGTTTAACAACATAAGATTTATGTTTTTAGATTCACCATGAGAAATACTTTCATAATATATAATTCATATATTGTTAAACTATACGGATTTCTATTAATTGATGGTCAAAGGTAGAATTGTTTTGACTTAGGACAAAGGTAGAACAACATTCTTTTTGGGACGGAGGGAGTACGGTTAAACAAATTATTTCATTGAGAGAAAAAAAATATTTATATTTTTGTGGAGTGCTCTGCAACAGTATGCTTATGCAACACAATTTTCAATATTTAGTAATAAATGAGCATGATAAAATAAATGAAGCGAATTTTGACAGAAAAGTACTGTTGTTGATTGGTTTAATTTATCATTTGTAACCCAGATGGTCAAGTTTTGGATGTCCAGATACACAGTTTATTTTTTCTAGACAATGTGTTGTTAATGCAGCCAGGCCGATTACCATTTTGGATTACAAATGAAGGGCAATTACATTAAAAAACTACCAAGGATCACAGTTCCACTCAACATTTGAGCGTAAGAATTTTCTTTGCAGGAGCTCCTGCAGCTCCCCTTACAATGGCTGCTCTTGCTGATGACCTTCCACTTCCCGAGTGGCCAAAGAAAGGATTTATTAGCGCAATGGATATGTGCAAGAGAATCCATAGCATGCACAAATGTTTGTGTAGCTAGCCAATTATTCGTTGAGAATATACGTGTGTTCTTTTTGGCTTTTCAGCTTTTTGGCTTTTCTATGCTAGAAAATACAAATGGATTAGTATTTTGGATCCGTTTTTTCGTTGTATCAAAGGCAGATCATAACGCTTCGAGACAACAAAAAATGAGCCCAAAATACAAAAGCGTTTGCCTTTTCTACAAATTTAAGCCGTCTTTACCATCTAAAAGTTAAATGCTTTAGCTTTTGTAGTCTAGCCTTTTCAATTACAAAGACACATCTAAAAGCTCTTTAAAATAACTTAAATGAAGCAGGCCAACTTTAAGAACCAAACTCAAAAACCTATTGAGCTTCAGCTTAAGTTTCAACTTCAGCTTAAAAATTAAAAGCTATTGGTTCAAAGCATATAGACAAATTAAATTGAGTGACAAATAGCCAATCAAATAAAAACAACATGAATCCAATTTGGGCCTTCTTCATAATTTGTTCACATGGATTTGGCATTTATTCCAGGAATATTCTAGCTTACGTCTACATAATGTATGCCTAGGAAATAATATCTATAAAAAGGGAACACAGAAATCTTGAGGCCCATTAATAATCTAGGCAGAAAAGGGTAGAAGAATGGAAGTTTGTGATGTTACCAGGCTTAATACCTCATATGCATCTGGTGGAATAAGGTCTATGATAAACATTTCGTCTAAATATAATAGTTTAGTGTTCCACCTGCCAATGGTACACTCCTGATTGACAAAAAAAAAGCAAGGATAAATAGTAGCCAGCACCCGCACCTAGTAGCCATGTAGTAGAGACACTACAATAGATAAAACAAATGCATTTGCAAATTTGACTGTCCAAGGAAACAACTGATAAAGTAATCAGATTTAACTTAATTACGACTGGGAAAATGCATGAAACATTGTAAAAAAAATCAGTGCACCACTTTGAAGTAACTTGGTCACATCAAGTAAGTGAGGAGATGCAAGGATAACGGTTCATCAGGTTTGATGCAAGAACAAGTAAGAATAAGTAAAAATAATAACTGTTCATCGGGTTTGATGCAAGGAGATGTGTGCACAAATTTTATTTGAATCTTCGTCCTTGTAATCTGATTCTAAGATCAGGGGCATATCCAGCTCTAGAGGTATGGATACAGTATGATGCACCATGAGCTATATATATTCCACAGATACTTTTGATCCAGATCGTTGGCACTATTGGACATACATCACCAGATAGGGATGGTTGGCAGCCAACAAAAGTGATTTCTGCATGGCAATATATAACTTACAAAATAACAAATGTGATTTCTGCATGGCAATATAACTTACAAAAGTGATATACTATCATGCATGTTCCCAAGATCATGAAAATGGACACAGGGCAGTTAAAAAGGAACAAAAGTTAAATTAAAACTACTGGATAATGAATTTGGACTTAGCGCATCCCCAAAATAACAGTATATAAACCACAAAAAATAGTAAAAGTATGTTTAAAGTAAAAACACATTGCATTCCTTAAGTTCAGTTAGCTACGATACTGAGATGATTTAAAACAATTGATCCCTTAAATATGTTTAACATATAACAGCCTTAGCAAAAAAACAGAGTTTAAAAAATATGAAAAAAGATAGCATTGCCTTACCTGAAGATAAGTTTGATGAAGCAATTAAATCTCCCAGCACGTAAAAGTGTTACATAGGAATCATTTGTGAGCTCTGCGCTTTCCTAGTAGTTTTTTTTTTATAAAGCTTCGTGGATGTACACAGGATGCACTTGATTTTTCAAATAGAATGAAACACATTGTATTCATATATACATATAGATGTCGGCGAAAACCATATTTGAAATACTAACCTGGAAGAAACCTGATATAAGTCCCATACAAAGTGATGACGTACAGTTAGAAAGACAAACCTATGAACCTAAGCATGTGGATTTGTGTTTCAGAGCAAATGAAACACATTGCATGCATATATACAAATAGAAATATATGCCAACGAAAACTACAATTGAAATCTTTTACAACTCAGTCGGTGATTGAGTAAACAAGTGCCTGCTTCTAATTTACAAAAAGCCATTTAATATGTGACTCGAATTAGTACAATGATTTGATACAAAAAAATGAAATCTACATGCCTCAACAATAATTTTCTTGTATTTCAGGGATAAAGAAGATGCACACATACCTTGAGCTATGCGATCAGTGATTTGCTAGTGATTTCCTAGGGGCAGCATCAACGCATAGAGACACCGGAGTTTGGGAAGAAGGTGATGCACAGGCGCCGGCGTCGGACGGCGGCTGCCGACGAGGCGAGGGCGGCGGACGAAGGAGGCGAGGGCGGCGGCGTCGGGCACCGGCGTCGGACGACGGCTGGCGGCGTTGCTGGCGAAGATGGCGAGGACGGCGGCGAAGGAGGCGAGGGTGGTGGAGGCGGCGGCGTCGCCGGGGACGGGCGAAGGAGGCTAGGAGGCGGCGAGGGCGGCGGATGAAGGAGGTGAGGGCGGCGCCGTCGTGAGTCACGGCGGAGACAGGAGGGCGGCGGTGCGAAGGAGGCGAGGGCAGCGGCGGCCTGAGGATTGGGGTCGTGGGTTTGGGGGCTGGGCGTAGCTGGTGGGCACCCTAGGAAGTTGGGTATCGGTGGGAGGGTGTCAAGTTAGATTGGACGGAGAAGAGGAGACAAGGCGAGATGGATGGCTGTGATCGAAAGTTCGCACACCACCACCACCACCATAAGACACTTTAAAGTAGTAGAGATTCAAAGGGAAATATTTTTGGTATTTTTATTCTTTTGCAAATTTTTATAAATTTTTTTTCATGCAAATGACAAATGCGACTAAATAGCAATTTAATGGCAGGGCAAGAGGTGAAACATGCAAGGGTAAGGTAGAGCAAAATGCAAAGTAGGCTGGATAATCTGGCAATGATCTAGCAACAGCAATAATGGGCAGCAACAACAATGGCACTAGCGAAGTAAATGGGAGAGAGGATAAGGCGTACCTTATGGAGTCAATGGTCTAACCATGTGTTGGAACTAGGCCGTCAAAGGGTCATTGTTGGCTCGAAGGTTTTTGGCCATCGTCTAGTGTTACCTAGTGTGACGGCCAAGCGTTCGACGAACACCGCTCATGTCAACACCTAGTGTTCCCACTATCTCTCTTACAATGTGGAGGTCTCGTGCAAAAGGCTCAAAATAGGAAGGGTAACAAGCCAATGATGGCCCTTCCCTTCCTACAGCGGATTTTGGTTTTGTGGAAATTGAGACCTTCCGGCTTCGTGATGCCACAAGCTCCCAGTCTCTTGATCGTGGGTGCCCCATCCTCAATTGATGAGGTGGTGCGGCGCCTCTCATCAAGGCTTGGTGTGCTTGGGTTGAGCGTGCTGCTCGCGATTATGCTTGACTTGCTAGCGACGTGCATGACTATTTGTCACCGGCCCAGAGATGCTAAGTCTAGGGGTTCCATGGTCTTTCTGGCCTGGGCGCGGGCGCGCGCGACCTGGGCTGAACGTGGGCCGCGAGCGAGGGAGAAACGGCCGAGCTTCGTCATGGCCGAAATTAGGATAGGCTTTTCTGATTTCTTTCTTTTTCTAATTGCTTTTCTAATTTCTTTTCTATTTCTCTTTAATAGTTCTACAATTTGGTTTTCACCTTTGAGTCAAAAGCAAATGTGATTCCATTCAACTATATATACAGACACTCTAGCACACTTTCACACTTAACATCGGTTCAACATCACTTTTGAATTTTAGTTTTAATGTCTCCCTTAATTGGATGCATGAATGCAAAAGGAATCATTTTCAAATTAGGTTTTTAAGAAATTATTAACGTGCCAAATTATGTTTAAAAATTTGGGATGTTACAGTATCCCCCCGCCTAAGGCCATGCCGATATTTTATGGCTGCACCTAGGATACCATTGAGGAATCCACGAGATGATGCAGTCGAAAGGATGGCGGAGACCCAGTTGCTCCATCGCGGCCCAAAACCCATGGCTTGTAACAGTTCGAGCAGATACTCCCAGCTGAGCTGACAGAGTCGAAGGCTTTTCCTATGTCAAGTTTGAGAAAGATACCTAGCACCTTCCTGCGTGTTGGAAATATTAGGAATTTTCTCACTATTTTAATCCACAACAAATTTGAGTATGACATGACAAGAGTGAAACATAATTCAAGATCAGAACTACAAGTACTAGATATGAAATAACATGACATATCTCTCTTGTACAGAAGTAGAACTAAAAATAACACAAATATAGAGTATAAAGATTTATACCCAGAAGCTGGTGCCGCGACGGCACAACAGGAGCAATGATGTTCTGGTCATTCTCAGTTGCCATGTTGAAGTAGTCGATCACAGGTTGGTGCGGCGTAGGCGTTCGGTCGATGCAGTGCAGAATAGTGTTGTTGTGTAGTCGTACACCAGCAGCTCCCCCGTGTAGTTGATCAACAACAGAGCAGTCGCGCAAAGGTGTGCTCCTCAAAAAACTTATCGGCCTCCTATCCCATGCAGAACCACCAGGAGGAACGAAGGCTCGGAGGCCTGCTCACCCTATTCGCCTGTGCGCACAGGGAACAGAGCCGAGGAAGCAGAAGAGCGGCACTACAAGATGCCAAATCAGTTACCAAAAACAGCAAAACGCTCCGCATCCGCGCAACGCTGTAAGCTCAAGCCCCGTTGGATTTGAGTTTTGGTATTGATGACAACGGCTCGAGGGACGACAAGGCTAAGGACTTTGTTCCTAGTTTCTTTTATACTTATTGCGTGTGTCGTCGACTCGGCCCTGCCACATCCTCAGCTGCACCGACAACTCAAGCAACATCTCAAGCTACAAGCCAAGGCCAAGAGGACATCATGGAGCTATCCTTAGCCTCTAGGAGTCAAGCCCTAGCTAGTGGACACATGCCTAGGGTTCGGGAGTCTGGGGTGGAGAGAGAGAGAGAAATGAGGGAAAAGTTTGGGGCTTTTCGGTCACGAATCTTCCCACTTAAGCCCAGTTGATCCTTATCCGAGTCCGCAAAGTGCCCAAAGTGCTAAAGGTTCGAGCCGAATAGCCGAGAGCGAGAGAGAGTGACGAGGGGCAAAGGGCTGAAAAATAAGCCTCGGCGTCCGGAGGCCTTCGGCCTGCGTCCGATGCGCCGGTAACAGGGACGCCTCAAATTTGGCTAAGTCCCAGCCGACATCGCCTCTGTCGGATGGCGTCCGGAGACCATCGGACGGCGTCCGACAAAGTTCAAAATACGTGACCAGACGGCGTCCGACGAATACCAGACGGTGTCTGACGAACGACAGTGCACACTGTCGGACGGCGTCCGACGGGCATTGGACAGCGTCCGACCAGCTGAGACTTCACCCCAGCGGCTAAGTCCCCAGCCGGGAGCTCACTGTCGGACGGCGTCCGATCGGCACCGGAAGGCGTCTGACCAGCGGAAAACACGCATAGTCCACTCCATCGGACGGCGTCCGACAGGCTATCGGACGGCGTCCGACGAAGGCTAGAAAATCGGTCGAACACGTGGTGGGCACGAGGAGGAGCGCACAGCACACTCCATCGGACAGCGTCCGACGGATCGTCGGACGCGTCCGATGAAGGTGAAAATTCACTGGATTCGTCCTTCGGACGGCGTCTGACGATGGACAGACAGCGTCCGATGGCTCGATCTAGAACTCCGAGAGCGAATCTGAGCGCGCCACCTGTCCTATCTCGAAGATTCCGGGGGTTGGTCTATAAATAGGAGGTCACCAGCTCGTGTGTGACCTGAGGAAGCCACATTTGAAGCCACCCCTTGCCCTAGTCTTGTGTGAGAGCTCCTCCCATGGCTTGCTACCACCCCATGGCAACCATGTGCATTTGAGAGAGGATTTGAGAGGGAGAAGAAGGGAGGGAGAAGGAGAAGTTCACCGGTGATCGTCCCCAAGCCTTCTCCTAGGTGTCCCCTTGGTTTCCCCTCTCCCATGGTGCTATCCGCCTAGCCCATGGTGGAGAAGAGGTGAACCCGTGCTCCGGTCTTGTGCTCGTGCTCTTCATCGCCACCGGGAGCTCGTCGGGCTTCATCATGTGTACGTCTACGTCAAGCCGTACCCGGGAACGACTACGTCAAGCGATCGACTACGTCCGTACCACTCCAAGCCCAAGAAGCGTCTTGGCCATCGGATAGGCGTATCCGGTGCTCTCCGCGGAAGCGTCCGTGGTGTGCAAAGCCCTAGAAGCGTCTAGGCCACCGTGCTTCCCACGGTGCTCTCCTCGGAAGTGTCTGGGGTGTGCAAAGTCCTCCATTGCGTCGGAGGCCGGCTCCGCTTGTGGAGTTGGTGTGTCGGGGTCTTCCATGTGTGGGAGGCTGCCGGTACCTTGTACGGGTTTGTCCACCCTGCCGATGTGTTCGGTGAAAGGGCTCCACCTAGTGGATTGAGCGCTAGGGACGAAAGGGTCCCAGTTCCCCCGAGTGCACATGTGTTGTGCAACGGTGGTGAACTTGCTCAACGGTGAGTAGGTGCGCATGTGTTGTGCACCGAACATCGGTCAAACAAATCGGTTTGCACTCTCTCGCCTAGCTCCTTAAATTTCGCAATTTGAGAACGCTTGCGTGTGGGTGACCATCGAGTCACTTGTAGTCGCTCTTCACTTGTGCTCGCTTTTGCTCATTGCGCCATCGCTTGTGAAGTGATAGCTTCCGCTCGTGCTTAATTGTGCTTCCGCTAGTGCCTCGCTCCTAGCGTTGTGTAGGACTTCACCATTAAGTGGCGCCCTAATTGACTAAGCAAGGTGTTAATTTGGCGTGCGTGCTAGAGTTAGATAAGAGCTAAAATTTGAAAAGCCGGCCAATTCACCCCCTCTTGGCCTAGGATCCTCACAAATGCGTCCGTGCACGTCACGTCACATCACGTCTCGACACGCCACGCCACGCCACGCCTCGCCTTGCCTCGTCACGGCACGGCTCGGCTCGGCACGCGCGTGTGTGTGGCAATCCCTTTTCCTTTTCCAACCTCGCAACTGAGAGACACACGACCCAACTATTTAAGTTGGTCAATCCCTCTCTCAATTTTCCGTATGGGACTAAACATCCTCATAACTCCTAGTATTGTACATGGGCCTTGAATTTTAATTAAATTAAATGGGCCAAACCCAATTAATCTAACAATCCCCACCAAATTCCAAGGCATATGTGAAATACTCTCAGTTCCACTGTAATTTGATATACCAGTGTTTCGATGGAGACTGTTAAGTTGAACTTTCATCTAGTACAAAGGTTACGCTCATCCACAACTGAACAATGGACTATGCCTTGAATTGACAGTTTTGTGCGAATAAGTTTCACCAGAATCCTTTACTGATACTAGACTGCTAAATGCATCCACTCGGTTTGGAGCTTATAAGTCATACTCCTTGGCCTTTCATGAGCATCTAGAGATCACCCAATCTCATAGACTGTGACTAGCAGTCGAGCTGATATAGGTGTATTCCTTATAAGATGTTCTGTAGGACAACATCTCTGCTTGTGAAAGCCACTCGGAACACATTAAGGTATAACCAACCTGCCATACAGATTAGGAGAGTAATGCATCTCCAACGGAATGGGTAATGTACAAAAGTACTCTCCTCCTAACCAGCCAATAGCTTGTTTCACCATCCTACTTCACGGGATCTCCGATCACGTAGGATGAGTTACCACTAAAGCATGGCTCATGTGGGTCTCAAACCCATCTCCCTCGATGCTTCATCTATCACATTTCATGATAACCCCTTTGTAAAGGGATCTGCCAGGTTTTTAGCCGTCTAGACATAGTCCAACGCTATTACCCCGGAGTTTTTCATTTTCCTGACAGACTTCAGTCGCCTCTTAACGTGCCTTGATGATTTCATGTTATTCTTAAAACTATTGACCTTGGTAATTACAGTTTGATTGTCATAGTTCAAAAGAATAGCAGGCACTGGTTTTTCAACCACCGGTAAGTCCATCATAAGTTCACGCAGCCAATCGGTTTCAACAGTAGCAGTGTCTAACGCTGTGAGTTCTGCTTTCATAGTTGACCTCGTTAAGATGGTCTGCTTGCAAGACTTCCAGGAAACAACGCCACCTCCCAAAGTGAACACATATCCACTTGTGCCTTTTATCTCATTAGCATCAGATATCCAGTTTGAATCACTATAACCCTCCAGTACCCTTGGGTACCCGGTGTAGTGAATACCATAGCTCGATGTTCCTTTTAAATAGCGCATCACTCTTTCTAGAGCGCGCCAATGATCATCTCCCGGGTTTGAAACAAACCGGCTGAGTTTGCTCACAGCAAACGAGATATCAGGCCTTGTAGCACTAGCTAGATACATCAGTGAGCCAATGATTTGATAATATCTCAGTTGATTATTTGCTATTCTTTGGTTCTTCCGTAATAGCACACTAGGATCATACGGTGTTGGAGCAGGTTTGCAATCGCTAAACCCAAAGCGACTTAAGACCTTTTCCACATAGTGAGACTGCACGAGTGCAATCCCACCATCATTTTCTCTTAACAACTTAATGTTTATGATGACATCCGCTTCTCCCAAATCTTTCATTTCAAAGTTTTTGGACAAAAAGTTCTTGACTTTCTTAATCGCATTAAGGTTAGTCCCAAATATTAGTATGTCATCAACATACAAGCACAAAATCACTCCATCTCCCCCACCATAGCGGTAATACACACATTTGTCAGTTTCATTCACAACAAAGCCGACAGATGTCAAAGTTGTGTCGAACTTCTCGTGCCACTGCTTAGGTGCTTGTTTAAGATCATACAAAGACTTCAATAGCTTACACACTTTTCCTTCATGACCACTTACTACAAATACATCTGGCTGTTCCATATAAATTTTCTCCTCCAACTCTCCATTAAGGAATGCCGTCTTAACGTCCATCTGATGGACGAGCAGACTGTAGGAGGCAGCCTGTAGTACTCTAATAGTGATCAATCTGGCAACAGGTGAGTAAGTGTCAAAGAAATCTTTGTCTTCTTTCTGGGGTATAACCCTTGGCCACAAGCCTTGCCTTGTGCTTTTCAATCGTACCATCAGGCCTAAACTTCTTCTTGAACACCCACTTACATCCTACAGGTTTAAACCTATAAGGACGATCAACGATCTCCCAAGTTTCATTAGCCATGATGGAATCCATCTCACTCCGGACCGCTTCCTTCCAATAGTCAGCGTTCTGAGATGAAAAAGCCTCTGAAATGGTTCTTGGAGTGTCATCCACTAGATATACAATAAAGCCATCACCAAAAGACTTTGAAGTCCTTTGTCTCTTACTCTTACGAGGTGCTTTATTGTCTTCATCTATTGTATTATCTTCAAGTGTTGGTTCAATGTGTGTTATAGGAGTGGTAGGTTTAGGAGAGAAGATAGGTTCTTGGCTAGATGAGTTAGGTGTCTCTTTCATTGGAAATATGTAGTCAAAGAATGTGGCATCATTGGACTCCATAATTGTACCTTCATACATATCGGGTACTCCAGATTTCACTATTAAGAATCTATATCCAACGCTGTGGAATGCATAACCAATAAAGACACAGTCTACGGTTCTTGGTCCAAGTTTACGTTTCTTTGAGATTGGCCCATTGACTTTAGCCAAACAACCCTAAATACGTAAGTAAGAGAGATTTAATCTTTTCTTTTCCCATTTCTCAAATGGGGTTACTTTTTTATTCTTTGTAGGAACCCTGTTTAGGACATGATACGTAGTCAATATAGCCTCACCCCACCATTCATTGGAAAGTCTCGCTGTTTCTAACATGTCATTAACCATCTCAGTTAGAGTGTGGTTCTTTCTTTCGGCAACTCCATTTGATTGAGGTGAATAGGGAGGCGTCCTCTCATGGATTATACCATGTTCCCCACAAAATAAACTAAACTCATTAGAAAAATACTCTCCATCACGATCTTACCTAACCCGTTTTATCTTTTTTCAAGTTGGTTCTCAGCTTTAGCTTTATAGATCTTAAAATAGTGAAAAGCCTCATCTTTTGACTTTAATAAATACACATAGCAAAATCTAGTAGAATTATCTATCAAAGTCATGAAATACCTCTTACCACCATTCGTCAATTCTCCGTTCATCTCGCACAAATCGGTATGAACTAGTTCTAACGGTGCCAAGTTTCTCGCCTCTGCTGCCTTGTGAGGCTTGCGAGGTTGCTTTGATTGCACACATACTTAACACTTAGAACCTTTAACTTGGGAAAATTTCGGGATTAAACTCATACCGGCTAATCGCGTCATGCAACCAAGATTAATATGACAAAGACGTAAATGCCAAATATTAGACTCATTATTACATACATGATTCACCACAATATTACTCATGTCCAACAAAGATAAGCGGAACAAACCTTCGCTCTCGTAACCTTTACCAATAAAAGATCCATATTTAGAGATAACACATTTATTGGATTCAAACGTTAACTTAAAACCATCTCTACATAGTAGAGATCCACTGCCAAGGTTTTTATTTATTTCAGGTACATGTTGCACGTCCTTCGGTCGCACGATCTTGCCTGAAGTAAACTTCAGATCAACCGTACCGACCCCACGTACAAACGTCTGCGACCCATTACCCATCAGCATGGAGGAAGTCCTTGAGACTTGGTAAGAAGTAAATAGAGATCTGTCGCACACACATGTATATTGGCCCCAGTGTCAACCCACCAATCTGGTGAATGACTTACTGAAAGAACAGTAGGTATTGTTACATACCCAGATATTCCTGTTTCAGTATTATTGCCAATAACAACGTTGACGAACTTTTTCTGCTTATCTTTGCGCTCTGGACAGTCCTTAGCCCAGTGGCCAAGATTCCCGCAAACGAAGCAGTCTCCCTTCTCTTTATCCTTCTTCTTCTTAAAGCTAGTTGTTTGATTGGCTTTGTTCTTGTTGTCAAACTTATCAGACTTGTTCTTGTTCTTTTTGTGGGATTGGAAGTTTCTCTTCTGCACCACATTGGTACTAGAACTCCCATTATTTTCTTTCCCGCGTGTATCTTTTGCCCTTACCTTCTTCTCAACATCTAGAGACCCAATGAGACCAGCGACGCTAAACTCTTGTCTCTTATGTTTTAGAGTAGCGGCAAAATCCCTCCAAGAAGGTGGTAGCTTCGCAATGATGCAGCCAGCCACAAACTTGTCAGGCAACACACATGTAAAGTTCTCAAGTTCTTTTGCAAGTGCTTGAACCTCATGAGCCTGTTCTACTACAGAATGGTCATCGACCATCCTGTAGTCATGAAATTGCTCCATGACGTATAGTTCACTGCCTGCGTCCGAGACTCCAAACTTAGCCTCTAGTACATCCCACAATTCTTTACCAGTAGGCAAAATCATGTACACATCCACAAGATTTTCTCCCAAAACGCTAATCACTACGCCTCTAAACAAGTTGTCGGCAGCCACAAAAGCTCTCTCTTCATCAGGTGAGAGCCCTGTCTCTGGCTTGCTTTGTGCAACGTGAAACACGTTCATGGCAGTCAACCATAAAATCATCTTGGCACGCCAACGTTTGTAATTTGCACTGTCAAATACAGTTGGTTTAAGTGCAGCAGCGAAGCCAGTGGGTGAAAAATTCCTAACACAAGGTTTTTGGATTGTTGGAAATACTAGGAATTTTCTCACTATTGTAATCCACAACAAATTTGAGTATGACATGACAAGAGTGAAACATAATTCAAGATCAGAACTACAAGTACTAGATATGAAATAACATGACATATCTCTCTTGTACAGAAGTAGAACTAAAAATAACACAAATATAGAGTATAAAGATTTATACCCAGAAGCTGGTGCCGCGACGGCACAACAGGAGCAATGATGTTCTGGTCATTCTCAGTTGCCATGTTGAAGTAGTCGATCACAGGTTGGTGCAGCGTAGGCGTTCGGTCGATGCAGTGCAGAATAGTGTTGCTGTGTAGTCGTACACCAGCAGCTCCCCCCGTGTAGTCGATCAGCAACAGAGCAGTCGCGCAAAGGTGCGCTCCCCCAAAAACCTTATCGGCCTTTCTATCCCGTGCAGAACCACCAGGAGGACGAAGACTCGGAGGCCTGCTCACCCTATTTGCCTGTGCGCGCAGCGAACAGAGACGAGGAAGCAGAAGACAGAAGAGCAGCACTACAGAGAACTTTGAGAGCGAGGTATGGTTTTCTCTACGAGAGAAGAAGTGCGCGTGCGCCTGCCTTTTATAGACGCTAGGAGAAGGAAGGTGCAGCATATCGGATGCCATCGCGCTGGTAACGGGTAACGGCAGCCAGCCATCAAACGTCGGTTACGAGTAACGGACGAACGTTAGTACTCGTCATCAACCACGTCTGTTACTGGTAGTAAAATATGCCAAATCAGTTACCAAAAACAGCAAAACGCTTCGCATTCGCGCAGCGCGCCCGCGCCCGTGCACGTCATGTCTCGACACGACACGGCTCGGTGCGCGCATGTGGCAATCCCTTTTCCTTTTCCAACCTCGCAACTGAGAGACACACGACTCAATTATTTAAATTGGTCAATGTCTCTCTGAATTTTCCGTATGGGACTAAACATCCTCATAACTCCTAGTATTGTACATGGGCCTTGAATTTTAATTAAATTAAATGGGCCAAACCCAATTAATCTAACACTGCGATGCATGGCCCGGACCATGTGCTGCACGAGCAAGAAGTTTTCCTGGATAGATCTTCCTTTGATATAGACGCTCTGTGTGGGAAACACCATTCCGTCGAGGAAGGGGGCCAACCTGTTTGCGAGAACTTTGGTGAAGATCTTATCAAAGCTGTGGGAAAGACTAATTGGTCGAAAATCTGCCAAGGAGGATGCGTCAGCCCGCTTGGGCAGCAAGGCCACGAAAGCTCTGTTGAGGGCGTCGAAGTGATTCGCATCTGCTAACCAGAGCTGGTTGAAGCCATTAATAACATTCACTTTGATTATAGACCAGCATGCCTTGTAAAAAGCCCCCATGAATCCGTCAGGTCCGGGTGCCTTGCCCGTAGGCAGCAAAAGTATTGCCTGATGTACCTCCTCCTCAGAGAAAGGGAGCTCTAGGCTTTGTAGGTCGGAGGCGTGCTGGCCTAGCACATCCCAGTCATATGAGAGCTCCCGCCTGGCCTTGTGGCCCAAAACCCTGTGGAAGTGATCCAATATGGTCTGAGCCAACTGGTCATCTCCTGTGGCCACCCTTGTGAGAGGAGATTCTGTTCCGACTCTTCTGGGTATTGACCTTAGCATGGAAGAACTTGGTATTAGCATCACCAGCTTTTTTGTGCATGAGACGAGATCTCTTCCTGAGCCTAGCTCTTTTGACCGCCGCCAAACCAAGGAGCCTGTTCTTCAGTTCTCTGTGAAGCACTTGTTCGTCGTCTGTAAGCCGCCTACTTTCCCCGGCTATGTCAAGGCAAAGAATAACCTCCGATGCCAATGCATACTGGACGGTAAGATTACCACATACAGTATATTCCTACTCCATCTGCGAGGGCCTTTGCCGTCATTGACAGCTTGTAATGAAGCAGTTGCAAAGGCGTTTGTGCCCGCACGGGTATATCCCATGCCTCGTGGACCAGACCACAGTAAAGAACGACGGCAACTTAGTCCATAAGTTTTTGAAACGAAAGCCGAAGAACCTCCTTCGCGAGATGCCGGAGGCCAACAGAAGCAGGGTGTGGTTAGAGACCAGAGATGGGAGCGGAGAAGAAGGCCCTGTCATCGTTGGATAGGTGAATCGCTTGCCTATGAGGTTTTCTTCCTTTAGCCTGGCCCTGAGAGAGAAAAGGGTGTTACTATTAAATTGTCGCCATCAGCGGCCTATTAATGCACCTCCCTCTGGTTTTATCCTCTGGGTGAGGACGACAAATCAAATTGAAATCCCCCAAAAGCCGACGTAGCCGTGGCTGCAAGAAGTCGCGTTTGCCGCTAGAGGATTGGGGTCCATAAACGCCCAAACGGGCCCGGATTGCCCACATTTAATTACTGCTGACAGTGTATTAGCAGAATGACTGATTGACTGGTGCTGACGATGGAGAAAAATCTGTTTGATACCGCTAGGATAATGCCTCCCCTAGTCCCTGCAGCAGGGAGAAAGCAGAAGTGATCTGCAAAATCGACCCCATGATCTCAGTCATCATGGCGCCATCCACCTGTTGAAGTTTAGATTCTTGCAAGCACACCACATTTTCTCGAACCATCTGCTTAACCACTGCTCAACGTGCTGCGGCCCCTGACGTTCCAAGTTACAATCCTGCCTGCACTCATCCCCTGTTGAACACCTGTTATGGGGGAACCTGGGCAGCCAAGAGCAGATATGGCTGCTGTAGACACAAGAGAGTACCATTATAAACTAGAGCCACTGACTTGGAGACAAGATCTAAGATGAAAGCCTTAAGTTCCTGGATGAAGGGATACAATCAACATAATGCTTCAACAACACCACCCAAGTGGTCTGGAGCTTAGGGAAAGTAAAAAACAAGCTGACAACATACATCGGCCATCTACTACGGTTACACAATGGTGCTAAATCCATTAAAAAGATAGTCAACTACGCTTGGCATGCAGCCTAAGCCTCCTGGACAGCCCAGGAACCTGCGGAGAGTGCTGTAGCAAGGTCTTCTGCCTATGCTTGGCCTGTTAGTTCGGAGATGGAGATCAATTAGAAGGCATATTCGTAAATAGCCTGTGCAACTCCATCTTCATCGTTTGTGGCTCCAATTGCATTTGCCACTGCTTTAGGGTGCGTTTGGATCTCAGGCTAGGGGACTTCTAGCCTAGCCTAGCCAGGCTAGCTGTTTGGTAGCTGCATCAAAATCGTTGCTCCGTAGGGCTAGCTAGCCCAGTCGGGCTATAATTTCCTTGCCCACGCGGGAGAGCCGATTCGGCTCTCCTCCGATGGCAAGCCACGAAATCACCACGCTGCTAGTTTGCCATCGAAAGCAACCAAACAGTTCGATCGGGCAAGTCTAGCAAAAAACGGATGAGCTAGCCTAGCTCAGCTGAGCTACAGCAAAGCTAACCAAGGAACCAAAGAAGTGGCAAATGCAATTGGAGCCACAAACGATGAAGATGGAGTTGCACAGGCTATTTACGAATATGCCTTCTAATTGATCTCCATCTCCGAACTAACAGGCCAAGCATAGGCAGAAGACCTTGCTACAGCACTCTCCGCAGGTTCCTGGGCTGTCCAGGAGGCTTAGGCTGCATGCCAAGCGTAGTTGACTATCTTTTTAATGGATTTAGCACCATTGTGTAACCGTAGTAGATGGCCGATGTATGTTGTCAGCTTGTTTTTTACTTTCCCTAAGCTCCAGACCACTTGGGTGGTGTTGTTGAAGCATTATGTTGGCTGTATCCCTTCATCCAGGAACTTAAGGCTTTCATCTTTGATCTTGTCTCCAAGTCAGTGGCTCCAGTTTATAATGGTACTCTCTTGTGTCCACAGCAGCCATCTCTGCTCTTGGCTGCCCAGGTTCCCCCATAACAGGTGTTCAACAGGGGATGAGTGCAGGCAGGATTGTAACTTGGAACGTCAGGGGCCGCAGCACGTTGAGCAGTGGTTAAGCAGATGGTTCGAGAAAATGTGGTGTGCTTGCAAGAATCTAAACTTCAACAGGTGGATGGCGCCATGATGACTGAGATCATGGGGTCGATTTTGCAGATCACTTCTGCTTTCTCCCTGCTGCAGGGACTAGGGGAGGCATTATCCTAGCGGTATCAAACAGATTTTTCTCCATCGTCAGCACCAGTCAATCAGTCATTCTGCTAATACACTGTCAGCAGTAATTAAATGTGGGCAATCCGGGCCCGTTTGGGCGTTTATGGACCCCAATCCTCTAGCGGCAAACGCGACTTCTTGCAGCCACGGCTACGTCGGCTTTTGGGGGATTTCAATTTGATTTGTCGTCCTCACCCAGAGGATAAAACCAGAGGGAGGTGCATTAATAGGCCGCTGATGGCGACAATTTAATAGTAACACCCTTTTCTCTCTCAGGGCCAGGCTAAAGGAAGAAAACCTCATAGGCAAGCGATTCACCTATCCAACGATGACAGGGCCTTCTTCTCCGCTCCCATCTCTGGTCTCTAACCACACCCCGCTTCTGTTGCTCTCCGGCATCCCGCGAAGGAGGTTCTTCGGCTTTCGTTTCAAAAACTTCTGGACTAAGTTGCCGTCGTTCTTTACAGTGGTCTGGTCCACGAGGCATGGGATATGCCCGTGCAGGCACAAACGCCTTTGCAACTGCTTCATTACAAGCTGTCAATGACGGCAAAGGCCCTCGCAGATGGAGTAGGAATATACTGTATGTGGTAATCTTACCATCCAATATGCATTGGCATCGGAGGTTATTCTTTGCCTTGACATAGCCGGGGAAAGTAGGCGGCTTACAGACGACGAACAAGTGCTTCACAGAGAACTGAAGAACAGGCTCCTTGGTTTGGCGGCGGTCAAAAGAGCTAGGCTCAGGAAGAGATCTCGTCTCATGCACAAAAAAGCTGGTGATGCTAATACCAAGTTCTTCCATGCTAAGGTCAATACCCAGAAGAGTCGGAACAGAATCTCCTCTCACAAGGGTGGCCACAGGAGATGACCAGTTGGCTCAGACCATATTGGATCACTTCCACAGGGTTTTGGGCCACAAGGCCAGGCGGGAGCTCTCATATGACTGGGATGTGCTAGGCCAGCACGCCTCCGACCTACAAAGCCTAGAGCTCCCTTTCTCTGAGGAGGAGGTACATCAGGCAATACTTTTGCTGCCTACGGGCAAGGCACCCGGACCTGACGGATTCATGGGGGCTTTTTACAAGGCATGCTGGTCTATAATCAAAGTGAATGTTATTAATGGCTTCAACCAGCTCTGGTTAGCAGATGCGAATCACTTCGACGCCCTCAACAGAGCTTTCGTGGCCTTGCTGCCCAAGCGGGCTGACGCATCCTCCTTGGCAGATTTTCGACCAATTAGTCTTTCCCACAGCTTTGATAAGATCTTCACCAAAGTTCTCGCAAACAGGTTGGCCCCCTTCCTCGACGGAAAGAGCAACACCCAACCCAACTAGTTGCAGCATCTCCATGTCATTTTCCCCATCTCCAATCGCCATTACCTAGCAGTTCAAAAATCACGAAAACCAGTTATATAACGGCAATTACCAACTTACATGGCTTTCTTCTTTAACAAGTTAAAAATGGTGTAAATGGTTCCCATAATTAAGGAGCTTTTGTCCACGCCATATTTAGTTTGCAGTCTTCGACTGTAACTATACTATTTCATAAAACACAAGTATTACCTAGCAAGGGAAGATCGAAGTTCATATGACAATAAAAAAAACGAAAGTGAGAACATAATGCAGGGACTAAGTTCCTTTAGATAACAACTTGCATGACTGACACTGTAGCGCATACTGCAACATGGTGCCAAGAAAAAGGACATACGTATTGCCACAAGCATTTGGACAACTGCTTTACCGGTAACAAAGTAGGTACTCCACAGAATGTAACAATAGTTTGTTACAAGCCAACACTAGCGCAGGATTCCAACACCAAAACTCCGAAATCATCGTGCAGTCACTTGTTGCATTAGTACAGAGTCCTTGATGTAAAAGTACGTTGCAATATCTCTGCTGCTACTGAAAACGTTTCTGCAGCTAGTGAAATATTCTACCTAGGGCTGAGGCAACGCAATTTACAACATGTCTATTTTCGTGAGGGAAAAAAGAGCTGTTATTGTCTTTAAATTACCTAGATTGGTGTAAATCAAGCAGGTGCGCGAAAGACCACATGCTAACATGTTCTCTACCTGTAGCAACTTTGGCTTCCATCATGTGTAAAATGAAGTCATGGGTTAGAGAGTTTTATACCTCATCCGGACTAATCGAAAGGTAGTCCAATAGAATCTTCACTCCATTGCCCTTTGAAGTTGCAAGTGGTACTATTTCGAGCATATCAGGTTGTGCCTGAACAACACGAGCCCTTCCCTCTATCGCATCTGTCCAGTATGGTCTCAATGCAGACGCGATTCTCTCAGGAGTTTCAAGGAAAAGTATTTTCTGTGTACGAAATAATAGCATACTGTCAAATTGCAGTTTACTTCAGCATCATAAACTGTAAAACGTCTTAGCATCTAACTGTAGCAAATCCAAGGATATTCCAAAATTTAATGGCAAATCGCAAATTAAATCAAGACAACATGTTCCCCATTACCTGAATTGGTCATTGTTTGTGAATGTGATGATATTTTTTATGGACACAAAATCATTTCTCTTTTTTTTTTTGAAGCAAGGCAGGAGAGCTGCCATGTATTGATTGGAAAGAAAAAAGAGTTACATGGTTGAGGGAGAAAAGGGCCCCTCCCCCGTGGGCCAAGAAGTCCCAAGCTAACTAATTACAAACGGGGCACCCGCGGCTTCCCAAAGGCGCACGTCATCCAAAAGCTGGTTGAGAAAGGCTTGTGGGGTCTTGCCGACTCTCCGGAAGATTATGTAGTTCCGCTCGAGCCAAAGGTGCCAGATGGTGGCGGAGGCGATGGAGAGCACATCTCGCGGGGATGGTCCTTCTTGCAGGATGTCGTTGGACCACCAGCTGACAACACAGGTACCCTATAACCACGTTTTAGGATCTAGGCGAGGGGCGTTAAGCAGGGCAGCCAGTCTAGACCAGCCTAAGGAGGAGAAGTCGCACTACAAGAATAGGTGCTCCGGGGTCTCGAGGTTCCGCCTGCACAGGGGGCAGAAGTAGTCGTTGGGCAGCTGCCGTCGGAGGAGGGCGTCCGCGGTGTAGACGCATCGGTGGAGCAGCGTCCAGAGAAAGAATTTGCACTTGGGCGGGGCCCACAGCTTCCAGGAGTGTTGAAAGGCCGGTCGTTCTACCCGGCCTGCAAACTGCAGTAGGTAGGCCGATCGAACCGAGAATTCCTAGTCAGGGGAGAAGCGCTAGGGGAAGCGATCAGGCGTGACTGCATCCAGCTGCACGTGGACAACCCGTCGCAATAGCATCACGAGCTCTGGGATGAGCTGTGGGGTGAGGTTTCGCCTGAGATCAGAGATCCAGGATAGGTTGGATAAGGCATCGAGCACCGTCCTGTTCCTCCTGGTGGAGGCCTTGAAGAGCCCGGGGGCTAGCAGCCTTGGGGCGCAGCCGGTTATCCAGTGGTCTTCCCAGAAGGAAGTCGAGGCACCGTTCCCAAGGATGACTTAGGACCCCACACGCAGGAGTGCAAGGTCCGGGTCAGGAGGGGGAAGCGTCTGGTGGGCCCAAGCAGGCTAGGGGAGGCACCTGCTAAGCCAAAGCCACCTCGTCCTTAGGGCCCTGGAAAAGCGGTAGAGGTCCAGCACCCCCAGGCCACCAAGGGAGGTGGGAGAGCAGACAACGCTCCAGTGAACCTTGCCTGCCCGCGTTGGGAATCCGCACCCTTCCAAAGCCAGTTCCTCCAGAGTGAATCAATTTTCTTGATGACCGACTTGGGCGGCCGAATGACCGACAGGATATAGGTGGGGAGCGCGGAGAGCACAACTTTGAGAAGAGTGAGCCGACCACCTGTGGACATGAAGGGGCCTCTCCAGCCAGCTAGCCTAGATGCCACTTTATCCATTAGGGGTTGGAAGTGGACGTGCCGTAGCTTACGGATAGAAAGTGGCATCCCTAGGTATTTGATGGGGAAGGTGGTTAGTGCGGCCGGCAGAGCCCGCAGCACTGGCTCAAGGTTCAAGCCTGAGCAGTGAATTAGGACCACCTGGCTTTTGGAGAAGTTGGCGTGGAGGCCAGTAATGGTCCCGAAGACCCGGAGGATCTCGGCCAAGGTGGCAACCTCCTCGGCGGAAGGGTGGAGGAAAATTGCCGCGTCGTCGGCGAACAGGGAGATCTGGGCGCCGGGCAGTGGACCGTGAAGGGGATTGAGCACTCCAGACGGGGTGGTTTTGTTGAGCAGGAAGACCAGGGGCTCAATGGCTAGATTAAAAAGGAACGGGGAAAGCGAGTCACCCTGCCTAAGACCACGGCGGTGGTGAATGGTGCTGGTGGGTTGATTGTTGAGGAGCACCCTAGACGAGGAGGTGGAGAGGGATAGGGCGATCCAGTCGCGCTAGCGGTTGCTAAAGCCACGAGCCCGGAGATTGTCCAGCAGGTAGGGCCATGAGACGGAGTCAAAGGCCTTCTCAAGGTCTAGTTTGAAGAGCAGGGATGGGGTGCCGGATTTGTGGAGGGCCATGGCTTTTCGCTGGACAAGCAGGAAATTATCCTGGATGTGCCTGCACTTGATGAAGGCACTCTGGCAGGGTGAGATCAGCTCGTCCATGAACGGGGCAAGGCGCGAGGCCAGGATTTTAGTGAAGAGCTTGCCAGCACTGTGAATTAGGCTGATGGGGCGGTAATCCGAGGCGGATGCTGGCGAGTCTTTCTTGGGCAGGAGGATGATGTGAGCTTTGTTAAGCTCCGCCAGCCCTGTATCGTCAAGGTTGAAGAGACATTGGAGGGCCGCGAACAAGTCCTCGGAGATGAATCCCCAGCAAGCCTTGTAGAAGTTCCAAGTGAAACCATCCGACCCGGGGGCCTTATCGTTAGGCATGGAGAAGAGAACTGCCTTTAGCTCGCCAAGGGTGAGTGGGGCATCCAGGGAGGAGAGGTTAGCTGTGGGCAGAGAGAGGAACTCCCAGTTGAAGGATCGGTGAGAGGGGGAGACCGAAGATGTGCCGAAGATGGAACTGAAGTGCTGAGTCAGTGCGAGCTCCTGGTCACGAAACTCAGTGTGGAGGCCACTGCCAGTTTGGAGGGAATGGATATGGTTTTTATGATGGCGGCCGTTCGCCTGTAGGTGGAAGTATTTGGTGTTGGCGTCTCCGAGCATTTGCACGCGGGTGGAAGTACTTTGTGTTGGCGTCACCGAGCTTGAGCCAAGTAAGACGTGAGCGCTGCTTCCACTTGATTTTGTCGATAGCGCTGAGCCCCAGGATACGCAGCTTAAGATCTTTACGGAGGGATAACTCCTCCGGAGAAAGGGGTCGAGCCTCCATTGCTATATCGAGGATCCTGATGACTTTGGAGGCCACGGAAAGCTGGAGCCTGATATCACCAACCTGAGCACGGCTCCAGGTGGTAAGAGACCTCGCAGTGCGGGCGAGCTTGCACTGGAGGCGACGCAGAGGATGGGAAGGCAGGTCCGAGGCGTCCCCCTGCCCACACCAGGCTTGCTCTGCAGCCTGGAGAAAGCCGTTGATGGAGAGCCAGAAGTTTTCGAAGCGGAAGCGACGCTGCGGCCGCGGTAGGTGCTCGGCCGTGAGGAGCAGGGGCAGTGGTCCGAAACCGAAGAGGACAGGGGCAGCAGGGAGCAGGACGGGAATAGGAGTTCCCAGTCAGCATTTGCGAAGGCCTTGTCCAGGCGCACCAAAGTGGGACTCGATTGCTTATTGCTCCAGGTAAAGCGTCTCCCTGAGAGGTGGATCTCGCGGAAGAGACAGGCATCGATGGCGGCCCGAACACGGGACATAAGCCTCCTGTTAAGGTTGAGGTTGCTTTTGTCGACGGCCTTATAAATGAGGTTGAAGTCGCCAATGATGAGCCAAGGGCTAGGAAAGTGGGAGGCGATGGATTGCATTTCTTGGAGGAAAAGCAGCTTAGTTGGTTCGTCCGTGGGTCCGTAGACATTAGAGACGACCCAGCTAGGCTGGCCATCAGCTGGCGTGACTTTGGCAGAGATGGAGTGGGGTAGGAATAGTGGGCCTGATAGGGTGACTAGAGAGTCGTCCCAGAAGAGCAGAAGTCCACCCCGAGTGCCCGAGGCCGGAGCAGATAGGACGCCACGGAGCCTGTGGCCACATATTTCCATGAGGGTATGGTGGGACGGGTTCGACAGTTTTGATTCCTGGATGGCGAGGATGGTGGGTCGGTGGGATCTGACTAGGGATGCGACGACGTCGCGCTTGCTCGCAGAGTTGAGACCCCGGACATTCCAGTAAAGGATCTTCATTGGGGAAACCGAGATTTCACACTAAGGGGGGATCACTTAAGGGGGTCCGGAGGGTCCCCAAAAAATGGAGATCAACAACGCGGCCGCACCTGAAGGCCAGTACAAGCCCAGGAGGGGGCAACCCAGACACACCGCGCGCAGGCGGGGATACAGGACGCGCACTGCACGAAGGCAGAGCCCACAACACGGGACGCAAGGCGGCAATAACACGGTGCCGGCCTCGGAACAGTAAACCCACACGCAGGGGAAACGAGGACTACTGACACTAATCATGGAGACTAGAGGTACCCGGTGGAGCCGAAGGCGAGCGGAAGCCATTAAGCCGGAGAGGGACAGCCCTCGGCTAGCGCAACAGAAGCCGAGAGGTCCACGTGAGGGCGCCCGAGGCCGCAGAGGTCGGAGATGGCGGAGAGGGCGACGGGACTGAGCGGCCTGGCGGAGAAGAGAGCCTCGAGCTGAGCAGCCAGATCATCTGCCCCTGGAGAGAGGGAGACACCGAGGCGGCGAGCGAGAACGCCCTGAGCCTTGCGGATGGCGGGCATAAAGGAGGAGCCAGCTGGTGGCAGGACCGGGAGAGCGGAAGCAAGCCTGGTGCTGCGGCGAAGCTGGGTGGCCCGCTCAGGGCGGCTGTCTCTGGGTGGCGGGGCAGGGAGAAGTGGCGAAGCGGGGGCGGTCGTGGCCGCAGCAAGGAAGGCGGAAGCTGGCGAGGGGGGTTGGAACAGGCATCAGTGCCTCAAGGGTCATGGGATCAAATGTGGCGGTGTCAAGCGTGAGGGGTTGGGGTCCCACATCCCAGAGAGGAGGCTCAGGCCCGCTGAACAGCAGGGAAGGGGGATGGGAGCCACAGCCCAGCCCGTCAAGCAGGGGCGGGAAAGGGAGGCCAGGCCCAATCGGCGAAGAGGGATCAGAGGCAGAGGCCGGCCCACGAGCGGCCTGTGGGCTGGGGGGCGCCGTCCCTGGCGGCCTCTGCGCTGGGGCGCTGGCGAGCGCAAGCGCCGGGAGCACGAGCGGGAGCGGGGTGGCGACCGGGCCCACGGTGGCTGAGCTGGCGTCCGCGTGGCCGGTCAGCGGCTAGTTGGGGCGGGCTGACGCGGTCAGCATTGACCCGGCGCGCGCAGCCACGGGGAGGGGCGCTTCGCACGCAGCAGGCAGGCGTAGGGATGGGTTCACGGGTCCCTGGCCGAGCGTGACGCCCGAGGCGACGGCCACACCGGAGCGGCGAGGCGGAGACGGTGGCGGCGCCGCCGCGGCGGGAGGGGCCGTATAGAGCGGAGAGCTCACGGTGCCGGCAAGCGGCAGGGGTAGCGCGTCCCTGGGGGAGGGGACGGCGGTGGCGGGGACCGGTTGGACGGCCCTAGAGGAGGAGGCGGCGGCGGCGGAGACCATGTTGACGGTGGTGGCCGGTCGAGGCGAACGAGAGCGCGAGCACAGGCGGAGGCCGAGCACGCGGCCGCGCCGGCGGGGTAGAGCTTTGCTTGTGCTGGCTCCGGCGGCAGAGGAGCGGGAATCGGCGCCCGCCACCAATGGTTCTTTGCTTGGGCGCCGGCGAACGGAGGTGTCTTGGCCGGCCCCGGAACCGTCGCGCGGACAAGAAAAGGGGGCGACAAGCGGCGGGAATGACAGCGGGTGGCGGCGGCGGAACAGAGTCCGGGATCCCCAGCTGCTAGGCGAACGGGGGATGCGCGGCCGGGTGTCCGCCGCCGACGCGGGAAGAGACCGCGGATATAGTTGAACTATGAAAGTACAATTTACAAGGGTTGGCTACATAAGGAATATTTGTCTAAAGCCCCTATATATGAAAAGACATGATAGCTAGCACATGAACTCTTAAGCCCCTCCATGTACGTATCTTCCCATACCTAGAGCAAACATTGTGCTGTTTATAGTTATTACTAGATGAAAGACATGATACGCAGCACATGATCTCTTAAATGACAAAACGCCTACAAATTGATCCTAGTATCATCCAGATAATGTTCTGATGCTTTTGTTTTCAAGTTAAGGAATGCAAGATGATTATTCATGCAAAACTTGTCACGATTCTTTATGTTACTCAGGAGGTAAACACAGTTATTACCTATATCTCTGCCATACATAAAAGCTGATCAATTGACGGCACTATTTTAGCCTGCAGAACCAATACTGACTATAGTCAAAATAAATGCATAGGAATAAAAAACAGAAATTTGTGCTTAAGAAAGGTCTGATAAACTCTCATACCTTTGGTTCATGGTATATGTAGTGTAGATTATCAACCAAAGGGTCCTCAAACATAGAATAACATTGGTCTTGGCTAAATGCTACCATGGGTATTTTGTGCTCCAAAGAATACAACATTGCCTGCAACATGCAAGAATATCCCTGATCTTAGAATACTAGAAGAATACTTTCGACTTCTCCAACACTTTTAAGTCCACAGTTGTAATCTGCAACTAATCTCTCAGGCCAATTACGATTTTACTAAGGCTGACTGAGTACATACAGTTACTTCAACCGAACATTTTAATATAAGGCTGAATGAGACAATGGTTGTCAATTATCTTTGACATGAAAAAGGGTATAAGGCCGACTGCCGAGTACATTTTTGTTTGCTAGAATATGTATCTCAATTTTAAATCAAGGACTCTATACTAATGCAACAAATGATGCTACTACTCTTTCAGTGCTTAAGTTTTTGCAGGTGAGCCTGAGTACATTTTTGGATATTTTGTTCCCGCCGACGGGGAAGGGGACGAGTAGGAGTAGGTGTGTCCCGAAATTGATGGATCCCAGTAGTGCCATGGCCAACCTCTTGTGGCTTCCGCTGCTGTGTTTGTGATGTTTAAGAATTTCAACACCTATTACTTTTGTTACAGCTGTGGAGCATTCGGCTAGCGTGTAACTTAACACCTACCGTTATGTTTACGTTTCCGCTGCGCTAAACTTGAATGAATTTGAGTTTTGAAACTTGCTGTATTAATCACTAAAACTTGTTGTTTGTTGTCCCTTTATGTGATATGTGATGATGAAATGATGTGAACCGATATGCAAGTGATCTTGGGCGACTTTGGGATGCATATCAGGGGAATACTGGAGTTGTTTCCGCTCCAATTGGGATAAGGATGCTTGCTGTCAAGATTTATTCATGCGACAGCATTTTGTTGCCTCTGGCATGGAAATGCTACCGCTCAAATGAATTGGACAGCAGCTAAACCAATTGAATCGGAAGTGATTTGGACGGCTTCTCACAGTCATTTTTAGTTTGCTGCTATGCGCTATGGAATTTTTCAGCATGATACCACGACTTCTCTATCCACATTTGTGATATGAAAGGATACCACAGAAAAAATGTTGCATACCTCTCTACATACTTCTTGGTCCAGATTTGTTTTATAAATTTCTCTTCCTTCCAAACCATAAACCAACAGCCCCTGCAATTGCAAGTAACGTACATAACAACTCATGAGAGTGGGGGTTATATATGATCCCAAGGACAATCAATGAAATGACACTCTGTTTTACCTTGACACTACATTATTAAAATAATATAGTCATAGATAGAATAGTAAACCTGGCTATAACACGAGTGAACACCAAGTCCTTAAAGTAGTAGTGTAACACATGATAGCACCCCAGCCTGTTAACCAGAGTTCGAGTGGTCCATGCTTTGTGTTGTGGATTGGGTTAATTCTCATAGAAGGTTTAAAGTGAGTAATGACTTCTGAAAAATAAGTGATCAGTAGTACTAGCACATTGTGAATCATGTCAAGAAATGAAAAGAGACTGCAGCATGGCTCAGTTAGGACTGTGACGTGAAGCCATGCTGGTTCATGGGACCAAACTTTTTTTTTTTTTGAACGAGTTCATGGGACCAAACTGCATGAACTGCATGTGGTTGTACTAATCCGTCGTACGTGTAGCAATACGTGTAGCAGCCCTCGTCAAAAAAATACAACTTTTTAGTTCACCCTTTTACACAATGGAAGATAAAAAGTATAAGTGTAGTGCTATTTCTACGTTGACACACCCATGTTTCTCCATGCATACACCATGGTAGAAAATAAGCTTGGTTACAAAAGTTTTCAACTTTTTTCTTCCCCTACAAATTTCCCACTGCCATGACTCCCGTACGTCTGTTAGTAATTAGTGAATGAATGGTGGACAAAGTGTACAAAAATTGCATATCATGCATTATCTTCCTGTGCATTTGGTTCAGGTGATAGTGATGCCAAGTTGTACGAAGCACAAATATTCATCAGTCAACAGATCGATTAATACACGTTGCAAGCGCACAATGAGGAAATTTAAGGATTCAGAACTTTCACCCAATGATATCATGCATATTCTATGAGTAATTCTTTCTACTCACCTGAAGAAATATACCAGGTGAAGATTATGAAACAATTCCTGTTTCTCCAGATAATCCAACCTTGTTGAGAGCATCAATTACAGCAGGGCGTGCCTGTTTCCAAAGTGAACATGGAAATAGAATACTTATCAACCTTTTAAGGATAATGTAACTGAAAAGGTCTCTTTTGCAAACAGTATATGATCAGATAATACTGTAGGTGATCTTTACATGTGATTAGATCAGTTGAAAAATACATGCAGTGTTGATGAGAGAAAAGAAAGGTTCTAAGGAATCAAAAAAAAGGAAAAATTGGGTCTATGTTCAACGGAAAAAAATTCTCAAGGGCAAGGAAAAGTATTTTGTTTCGGTTCGACCTGCTGTCGCATATGAAATGGACGAAGGGAGAAATTTAGCAACACTTTTCCCGCCGGATCTCTTGCAAGAAAAGGAGAATCTCCAACTTCGACTTGTCAGCTTTATTTCTCATGAAAATAGCAAGTTAACTCAAAGAATTTATCACACGAATAGTCAATTTGTTCGAACTTGCTTAGTAGTGAATTGGGAACAGGAAGAAAAAGAGGAGGCTCGTGCTTCCCTTGTTGAGGTAAGAGCAAATGATTTGCTTCGTGATTTCCTAAGAATTGAGTTAGTCAAGTCCACTATTTCGTATACACGAAGAAGGTATGATAGGAGAAGTGCAGGACCGATTCCCAATAATAGGTTAGATCGCACTAATACCAATTCCTTTTATTCCAAAGCGAAGATTCAATCACTTAGCCAACATCAAGAAGCTATTGGCACTTTGTTGAATCGAAATAAAGAATACCAATCTTTGATGATTTTGTTGGCATCCAACTGTTCTCGAAGTGGTTTATTCAAGAATTCGAAATATCCCAGGAAGCTGATCAAGTCCAGAGGTGGTGTCTGGGATGTTCCATTGCAGCACTGCTGTCGTCCCCACTCATGCGTAGCTGGCCTTCAGGTCTTCTCGCCGGCCACCGGCCACAGTACAAGAAAGTTATTGAGGGGAAGGGGACCGGACAGTTAACGTGAAGGAAGAGTTAGAAAGGTCTCTGTGTAATACTAGCGATGGAAGCGCGTCCGTGGCGCGCCGGCTGATTGGTCTCATTGATAAAGAATTAGTCTAAAGAAATAGTCAACATTTCATTTTGGTAAGGTTAAAATCAGTGGTCCGTTAAAGTGCATAAGCTAAAATTTAAAAGATTTTTTAGCAAAAAAGAACGGACATAATGATTTAATCAATATTGTGAAACCTGTTTTTTTATGCCCAAATATTTTTATGGACCTGTACCGTGCAAATATGGTTATGTTTCCATCTTTAAGCCTCATTTTCCTTTTATTCCACATATCGTTGGCCTTCAACTTGAATTATATTTTTTTTAGTCTGTCTTGTATCCTTCATCTCCACTATTGATTAATTATTTATTATTTTTCTGTAAAGTCTAAATATTTTCATGAAATCTTAGTATGAAATTATGGTTCAATTCTATTATGTTTTGGATTTCTAGGATTTTTAAAAGGTAAGTACAAAGGCTGAATGAAGGTTCTAGTGTCTTTTATTTCGTCATTCAAAAGTATTATATAGTTCAGGGGTTAGGGTTTATGTACAGAACCCTTCATTAATTTTTTATTTCATTCTAAACCCTAAAACATAAATAAGTATTATATGCTTATCGTACTTGAAAAACATTTGATGCTCACAAAAAAAGCAAATAAATAAAGGGATGTACTAAAACATGACATACTTTTTTCCGTGAATCCTAAAATATTTAGAAATGGCTAAATATTTTCACACTCTCACAACAAAATTTCTTTAATTCCTATTATTCTTAATTTATTTTCACTTAATCCTATTTATCTTTAACACCTAGATCCTTTTATGGACTCCTATCATGAAACTATGGTGAAGTTTCCATATTTGCAAGCTTTCTTTTTAGTTTTTTATTTTAATGTGTAAATATTTTTATGACTCTTACCATGAAATAATGGTTTTATGTTTTAAAGGTTTGATCCTAAATGATTTTTTTTAGTTGGCCACCAAAAGCTAGAACAAAAGAAAATTTTTTTATTCATCCGTAAAGGGTTGGTCTTAAACTATATTTTAAATTGACCAAAAAAGGAAGAACGAACATAAAGAATGGCTTATTTTCCTAATTCATCTGTAAAGGTTTGGTATCAAAAAAGTTTTTTAGTTGGCAAAAAAAGGAAGCATGAAAGGGAAAAATGCCTTATCTCTTATCTCTTAGTTTATTTTTGAACTAAACCTAATTTTTGAGAAATTGATAACCCTTTTTATATAGACCCAGACCGTGATATTATGTCCCTTTCTTATTTTTCTATCCCAAAAAATCTAAAATCATTTATGGAACCTCACTAATGCGCTTTTTTTTTAATCTTTTTCTGTGTTTTGTCCAAAAAAAATTTGAAAACGAAAGAAACGATGGGTTTAAACCCTTACCATAAAACTTTGGCCTATTATTTTTTTATTTATTTCCGCATCTGAAAAAATATGGAAAGGTTTTTTTTTTTGTATTTTCACATCTGGTCCATGCTCTATTTTTATTTATTTCCGCATCTGAAAAAATATGGAAAGGATTTTTTTTTTTTTGCATTTCCACAGCTGGTAAAGTTGCCAAATAAAAGGCTCCAGCACATTGGCGAGAATGGGCTCGACCCACAACCTGGTGCATGCGCAAGTTGCTGGGAACCAGCTGAGCTACAGGCGGTTGGTGCTCCATTACGGATAAATGGCTGAAAAATAGAGGATAGAAGAGGAAACCATGCGAGAGTTAGCTCACAAGACCAATGGAGCAAACGGCCCGCGCTTTTGAAACTTTGGGCAAAGGAATCGTTTTATATATAAATTATAAATGGGCGGTCGGATTTAACCATTGGTAGCGATCGAACGGCCGTGTTTTCTCCGTCGACGTGGCGGCGCGGGGCCAGCCGAGCGTGGAGGCGCCGGGACGCAGGAGAGAGAGCAGTGCAGCTCAACACAGCGACTAGCAAAAAAAAGTGCGTTTCATTTTTGCCCATTTAAATTTCTCATTTTTGTCTCTATTTCATTTGGAGTTCGAAATGCATAGAGCAAATTTCATAATTCATCTAAAATCCTAATTAACTCATTTTAAATACTTTTTTTTTATTTTTTCATTAACTAAATTGTTTCAACAGTCTATACAAATTGTTTCCAATAGGCTAAACAAGTTGTTTCAGCAGACTAGACATATTGTTCCAAAAGAAAAAACAAATTGTTACACTTGGATAGACATATCGTTCCAGTATGCTGAACTAATTGTTCCAACAGGCAAAAAATATTGTTTCAATAGACTGTACAAATTGTTTCAACAGACTAGATAGATTGTTCCAACATGCCAAACTAATTATTTTAACATGCTAGACATATTGTTCCAATAGGCTGTACAAATTGCTTCATCAGGCTAGACATATTGTTTCAATATGTTAAACTAATTGTTTCAGCAGGCTATATATATTCTTTCAATGGGCTAAACCAATTGTTTTAACATGCTATATATATTGTTCCAATAGGCTAAACTAACTGTTTCACTTGGTTATACGTCCACTATGCAACAGTAATTGTTTCAGCAGACTAGCCATATTGTTTCAACAAACTAAACTAATTGTTTTATTAGGACAACAAATTGTTTCAATAACTTTTTTATAGCAAATTTGGTCTTGTTTTGTTCGTAAAAATGCGAAGAACGCAGCGGTGCAAACGGTTCGTGCATTGGAGCAACCAGTCAAAATTTATGGCCGTCGAAAGAGAAAACTGAAAAGAATCTTTTCGCTGACGTCATCACGACGTCACTGCATGCATTGGATAGGGGGAGAACTATGCGCTGCGCGATGCGGTGGGCTGGGCCGGGGCGCGGCGGACGGCGAGGTGCGACGTGCGTGGAGGTGCAGCAGTGAGGCGCGGCGGGGCGCGGCGGACGGCGAGGTGCGACGTGCGTGGAGGAGGCACGGTGGGGCGGTGCGGTGCGGCGGCGTGATGAGGCGCGACGCGGCGGCGAGGCAGGGAACAGGGCTGGCTTGGGCAACATCCTCCGGTGGTGCTCCAGTGATGGGGAAGGATGGGGAAAGACGGGGGGAAGGAGGGCGGCGGTGGCGGCGGCTCGGCCAGCGGCGGCGCAGAGGGGCGGCGCGGCGAGCTCGCAGCGGCGGCGTAGAGGGGCGGCGCGACGAGCTCGGATGAGCTCGCAGCGGCGGTGCGGTGAGGTGCTCTATAGCCATGGCAGTGGCGCTCTTCGGCGGCGGCGCTCTCCGGCGGCCATGGTGGCCGAAGAAGAAGAAGAAGGGAGGAGGAAGGAAAAAGAAAAGAAAATGGAGGAAAATGTGGGAAAAAGAAAAGAAAATAGGGAAAAAGGGAAAAATGGTTGGAAAATGGTCAAAATGTCACCTGGGAGAAAAATTCGTGTGTCCGATATTGTGTCTTAAGACAGACGAAATTAATGTCGAATGTAGTGGGGCGTTCGAATTAGGTGTCGTGCACCCGATTTTCCCCATATTTTTTGGGGGGATGATGGCATGCTATTAATCACCTCTGCTTTACAAAGAAAGTTTCTGGAAATCAGTAGGTGATTTCCTATGGCTCCTGAATGTGCCCAGTGCCCAGAACTCCTCGCACTCGTGGAAAAACTGCAAGGAGTGAACTCACCTGCAAGCGGCGTCCGCGGCCATGTCAAGAGGAAGCCTTCCCTGATGAGCTCCTCGTAGTTGCTCGCGTTGGCCTTCCCATTCCTCTCCAGCACCGGCACGAGGGTAGCGCTGCATCCCTCCAGATAGTAATCGTCGTAGCCGGCGCCCATGTCGCTGTAATTCCCCCCAACCCGGGCAAACGAGTTGCTGTGGCACGTCGTCTGCACGAGCCCCAGGTCCCGCCACCTCGTCGGCGCCTTCGTGCAGTTGTAGAGGATGAGGTTCTGGTTGCCGGCGCCGATCGAGAACGGGAGTGCGATCTTGGAGGAGCTGTTGTGCTTCGGGATGCGGCAGCGACCGTGGTCAGGGTTACTGAGGCTGTTGAGCACGTAGACGTCGGCGACGAGCAAGGAGCGGTTGTTGTAGAAGGTGTCGAGGATCTGCAGCCGGTGCCCGGGTCGATTGTACCCGAGGTACGGGGTGCTGCCGTTCTCGCAAAGAACCTGGAATCCGATCATGGCGCACCTGTTCTCCGCTCCCCCCGGCTCCGAGGCGACCCCGAACGGGAAGGAGATGTTCACCTCGCCGCACAGCCGCGGCGACGACGAGCAGCCATCTTCTTCTCCTCGAACAAGTGGGAGCGCGAAGCACAGCAGGAGCAACCTGATCGGAGACGACATCAGAAGGGCAGGAAATCCTTCGAGTGGGGATGAACACAGCAGGTGGGAAGGCAGCAGGAAGGACCGAAGGAGTATTTGATTCCGTAGTGTGCGCAACTAGAGCAGGCGACAAGGTGCCGTGTTTCTTCCCACGTGGAATCTCTCTTGCAATCGAGGAGAACGAGAATAATTTTTCTGTTCCTGTGTTGATCATTGCCATTAAAATGTTGAGTTGATTTTCACGTGTCTTGAAAAAACCTTGACTAGTTGTGTAAATCTCTATCCTCAGCATGCATGTGTATTCTTAGACCAATGAGTTGGAATAATTATGCAAAATTGTTAAATTGTTGAAATGGTTGGTGAGTATTCAGTCCAGCTTAAACTGGTGTTCCTGGAGGGTTTGTAATGATACATTTGACCAAGAACATAATGTCCTAACTCCGAATCAAATTTCATTAGTCATTTCCCCTGGATTCAAACACGTTTGCATCTTGGAAACAAGGACACCCTTATTTCAACAGTTGGACACGATTTCGACCAGCTTTGAAAATTTTTCATAACACCCAATTGGGCCTCAGTTATTCCAATCCTCATCTTGTCCTAAATTTTGGCATTCTAATACCTCAAGATTTTCCAAGGTATTACAATGGTCTAAAGTAAAATAATTGAACTCCTATAATACATCTTCTCTTTAACTGAACAGAGATAAACGTAGAATATCTTTCCTGTGGCAATAACTATATTTATTCCTCTTGATGAAGCTTCCCTTAGAGCTTCTGCATTCCGTGCTGTAACTTGACTTTTGCTATTAAGCAGTGTGTCCTATTGAAATAAACGTTGTTAAAAACTTACAATCCAAACTATAACATAACTACAATGTATATGTGCAAAGAGCAACCAGAGGATATACCATCCATATCACAAAAGATATATTTGAATTTTGGTTTATAAAATCTCAGGCTGCCAGCTCTCTTTAGGCCATCTGTCACTTGTCCTGTAAATAAACATTAGACAGGAAGAGCTATATGACATCTTGATGAGTGTGATATGCATTTAACACAAAATTAAAGAAAAGTGGCAAGGACATAAAGAAATTTCAAAAGAAGATATCTTCCAATGATTCTGTGTGAAGCTTGCCTGAATCCAGGGCAACCTTAGCAACGCCTTTTCCTTTCCACATCAGACTTTTTAAAATAAGCTCCTCATCCATTTCCGTGGCAGCCGCACCACTTGACTTGTGATGAAAACCAAAAAGGTCTAATAAGCCACGAACCTGATATAGAGAAGTAATAAACCGTTAATTTGTGTAGAATATCATCTTAAGTGATCTAGGGAGACACAAGAACTTAGGTTGTTTGGAAAACATGTGGTTATATCTCAAACTCTCAATTGGGAATACAGTTACAAACAAGGAAAATATAACATGAATTTCTCAAACTCCTAAAAGTGCTGGGAAATGAACATAGATAGTTACATGGTTTTTTAGGGGAGTGGAGGGAGTTTACAACATACCACCAGTACCCGCACTTCATCAAGAAGAGTATAACCTGTCTCGTCAGCTTTCTTTGCTGCTGCCTCCATTGATATTACTATATCACCAAACATTAACTGCATGAAAAGTATACTAAGGCAAAGGATAATATAAAAGATGGCATGGGCAAATATTATAGCAGAACATGGTTCAAAAAGGGAATTTGTGTTTACTGTAGAAATGTCGAGGTCTGCAGAGTACTTCGACCTTGAGAGCATATCAGTGTTGAAGTGCTCAATTCTCCATTCCTTGCCAAGACTCTGGATGAATTTATTATTGCATAGCAACACAGAAACATCAACTTTTTCATACTTTCCAACATTGGAGCAGTTTTCATTGCCAAGACTCAGTGCAGTTTTCATTGCCATTGGAACATTTGATTTCAGGATTTCCGCAATGTCCTGCATGAACGTAACCAGAAACATATGTTAGCAAACACTCCAGGCCTCAACAACATCACACAAACTTCATACGATAAGTGAAATAAATGGAGCAGGGAGAGGGGCCGTCGCCGCGGCAGCCGCGAGCCTGGGTCCGGCGTGCAGGATCCGCCCTCCGCGCACCACCCGGGTGGGGCCACGCAGGCCCGAGCAACTGCGCGAGGGCCGCTATGCCCATGTCGCGCCGCTGCGACCCTGATGTCACAACGCCGAAGGAGGAGGAGGAGGAGGAGGAGGAGGAAATGGAGGCCCAGCGGCAGGCTCAGCGCGAGTGTGTTTAGGGAGGGCGCGGCTGAGGCATATTTCTCACTCCCGAGTCATATTTACCATCACTTCTTGGTCATCAGGCATGGACTATTCTATCGCGATGCGGACAAACAGCTTCATCTCGCTCTCCTTGATGCGTGAGCGGATGGTTGCCATCGTGGTCTTGTCACTTGCGGAGAACATGCGTTGAACGGGTGATGGAGGAGGAACGGAGGACTTTATTTATGCTACTTTATAGTGAGAGTGAGCTACGGGAGAGAAATAAAGGACTTGTGTTGGTATCTATGCTAACGTGAATGCATGCATGCGTTGGACCACATGCACCGGCGCCATGCATGCATTGCCGCCGCGTACCTACAGTTGTAGCCCTAGCTGCAAACATACGTAATACGTACGTCCTGTCTCGATCAATGGATGGGTCGTCAGCACATGCAGGCTGCAGCGTACGTACGTACGTAGAGTAGAGTACATACATACACCAGTTGATCGATCGATCGTGATGCATGCACTAGGTAGCTGCTCGCCGTCACTGTTTTGCCTGCGCAAAAGTGATGGCAGTACTGGACTACTGCTACGACGTACCACTGGCTCTCCGCTCTCTCTCTAGCCCTGCACCTCTGTATGCTGCTCGATCTTCTCTAGTAGTAGTACCTCCCTGTCTCATATATAGTGTTGTGTTCACGTGACAGGCCGCCAGGCACACTCTTGACTCTCGATGAATGCCAACAAAAACACAGTTAATTGTGTGCGCTAATCGCTCGCTGAGTCTTTTAGGAGTGGTACGTTAATAATACAATTTCCGTCCCAAGATAAGTAATGTTTAAAAAAATGGGACCGGCTATGTGTCAGTCTGACTGAATTTTTTGGTTTCATCAGTCACTTTTTTGGACCATTACATCTAAATCCAAAGGACTAGATTCACCACCTTCCCCTTTCTCTCTCTTCTCCCTTTCCCTTCCCCGGCCTCCCCAGGCCGATCGGATCGAGCTTGTCACCTCCCCACCGCGTTAGCTGCTGCATGCAACACATCATACGTACGATGCTGATCGATATTTAGCTCGGTCGGCCGTATATATATATATATACTCCTACGTACGATGCTGATCGGTAAAAGCTAGAAAGCGTGCTAATTAATGCAAGCATGCAGCGGGCAGGTGCCGAGTACCGACTGACTCATGAGTCATGAGCATCGCTTCAAGCACGAACAGTGCGTGTGTACGTATATACGTACACGCGTACGTCGACAAGTCTAGCAAGCTTAGATTCTAGCATACGGCCGGCCGGTGGACCACGCGCGCTGCACCGCATGCAGCGAAAGTAATGCAGAAGCGGACACGGACGCATCACGCAGAGAGAGATGCATGCATGCATGGCCCATGCATACGTCTGCCTCCACGTCCGTACGTAGTACGCATGCAGGAGCTCATGCGGCAGCAGTGCTAAGAAATAAAGTGTCCGTGCTTGCATATTTGAGGAAAGCATCTCATCTACTAGGGTTGTCCGTGCTTGCATATTTGAGGAAAGCATCTCATCTACTAGGGTACGTAGACTGGCAATAGGTTTAATGCGAATTTCCAACCCTAGGGCTCGATCAGTCGATGCTACAGTGCTATATATGCACACAAGGATTCAGATGTGGTATCGGCTTTAACGATCCGCATGCATGCCAACCTGACTTGTCAGCTTCAAATTTATTTTACATTTTACACTACGCTTCAAAAAAAAAAATCACGGCCAGTGGCGGAGCCAAGGGGGGCTGGCAGGGGCCATGGCCCCCCCAATCAAAATGCAAAGTTTCTATATGCACTAATTACACCGCTAATTACAGCACTAATACAGAAGAACCTAATGCCATCAATACTCAAATTGGATTACATCGCTGTCTCTCACTCCCTAATTTCTAAATTAATAATGATGATTATCATCAAATTGGATGTTGATTCCATAAATTTTATGGTCATATACCATTATGTTTTATCTTTCTGTCATGCTCTTTAATATATAAATTGATATATGAAGATACTCCCTCCATACTTCAAACAATAAAAGTTATTTTAGACTTGTCCTAAGCCAAAGTTTTAAAACACTTTCATACTATCATATTTTTATGGATTTTATAAATAAATTTCAATAGTAATTGATGATCAAAATTGTATTTCAAAGACTATGTCAATGTCAAAAACGACTATTACTTGAAGAAAGGAGGGAGTAGTAATTAGGTTTTATATTATTTTTTTCACCGAAGCAAATTAATGAATATTTGATTTTGTTTTGTATCATTCAATATATTTTACTATATTTAAGCATTCAAGCATACACATTTTGAGAACCAGATTGTATTGATATGAATTTTTAAGTTACTTGGCCTCCCCTATGTTCAAATCCTGGATCCGGCCCTGATCATGGCCAAAGCAAGAAAGGACGAGCTCTCTCCTGCACGCTAGCTAGCCATCTCCTGCACGCTGCATGCAAGCCAGGCTATCGCGCGCTAATCGCATCATGCATGGCCAGCTGCTAGCAATAGTTTCACTGGGCTGTCGTCGTTCCGTTCGTCCTAGCACGCGATTGAATGCGATGAACCGCGGCGCTAGAAATCAAAATGGCTAGCTTGCTTGTACGGCCGGGCTCCCCTAGGCCGTGGGCCGTGCCATGATTGGCAGCCGGGTACTGTTCACGGCTCGCGTACCGCGGACTGTTGACGCCGACCGGTCAGTCGTCCCTGGCTAACGATGCAAGTGCTCACGGACTCTTCGTTTGTCCACCAGAAAAAAGCTCGATTTGCTTTTATATTGGACTCTTGCGAAGCTTACCAAAATTGAAACGGACGATCATATCCCCTCGGTCCACTGAACCGACGTATTGTCCACGAGACTGTATACTCTACTCACTTAACAAAATTGCTACCCGTGCCACTAGCAGCAACCATAGCAGCCAGCCAGCCACCACCGATGAGCCTAGCACGGCGCCGCGCGCCGCCGATCACGCTTCGGCCGGACTACACTAGTTCTTAAAGAAGACTGAAAATAATTTTGATCATCAATCAGATGAAAGGGAAACAGCCCATTGCTGAGAGACGGACGTTCGTACATAGGTACCACAGCACACAGCTGATCAGAGAGAGAGAGATCGAGATGGAGAAATTAGCATGCATATAACCTGACACTGCTGGGCAAACAGTCATCGGAGACGGTTCATAACTGTCATTGGAGACGGTTTTTGAAGCGTCTCCGTTAAAGTGACGCGAATAATTGAATTATTAGAGACGGTTCTCAAAAACCGTCTCCGATGTGAAAAACCGTCTCGAATGTAATTTATCTGCGACGGTTTGTAACGTGAACCGTCTCGGGTTTGTTTGACACCAGACTGGATAGCGGAGTAAGAACCGTCTCCAATATGGAGGAAACCGTCTCGGATATTTTTGTAGCCCTCCTCGTTGACGGTTGAAACCGTCCCAGATAATTAAAAACCATCTCCGATTAATTTGAACAAGTCTCGTATGAGTTAGTAACCGTCTTGTATAAATTTAAAACCGTCACCGATAATCAAAAACCGTCTCCGATAAATTTAAACCTTCTCGTATGTATTTAGAACTGTCTCGGATAACGTAAAGCACCATCTCGGATAATGTTTAGCCCTCCTCGACGTCGGCGTGAACCGTCTCGGATGAGTTTGACACCGTCTCGGATAAACTTGAAACCGTCTTGTATAATTTCTAATAATCCTGGATAGTGGAGGGAACCGTCTCGGATACTTTTAGAACCGTCTCGGATAGATATGGAACCGTCTCTAATATGTTTGGAACCGTCTCGAATAATGAATAATCCTATGGGAGGGCACCTTCAGTACTAAAACCATCTATGATAAGTTATCCGAGACACAAAATATTGAAAACCGTCTCTGATAAGTCATTGGAGACACCAAAAAAAATAAAAAAACGTCTCGGATAACTTATTAGAGACGGTTTTATATTATTTTGGTATCACCTATGTATTATTAGAGACGGTTTTGATATTATTTTGGTGTCTCATATGTATTATTAGAGACGGTTTTGTATTTTTTTTTTGGTGTCTCCCATATATTGTTAGAGACGGTTTTTTATTATTTTGGTGTCTCATATGTATTATAAAGACGGTTTTGTATTTTTTTTGTGTCTCATATGTATTATTAGAGACGGTTTTGCATTATTTTTGTGCCTCCCATGTATTATTAGAGACGGTTTTGCATTATTTTTGTGCCTCCCATGTATTATTAGAGACGGTTTTTAATTTTTTTGGTGTCTCATATGTATTATTAGAAACGGTTTTGATATTATTTTGGTGTCTCATATGTATTATTAGGGATTAGATACGGTTTTGATATTATTTTGGTGTCTCCCATGTATTATTAGAGACGGTTTTTTATTATTTTGGTATCTCATATGTATTATTAGGGATGGTTCTGTATTATTTTGGTGTCTCCTATTTATTATTATAGTTGGTTTTATATTATTTTGATATCTCCTATGTATTATTAGAGACGTTTTAAATCCGTATCCGATAAGTTATCCGAGACACCATATAATTTAAATCCGTCTCTAACAAGCAGTGTTCCCCTATGCCCGCCTAGGCCCTGGGCCTTGCCCTGCCTCCACGATTTGCTGGTATAGGCCTGTGAATCCGCCTAGGCCAACCTGCGTGGTGCTAGGTCAGCATGGGCAGTGCTAGGCTCCAGTAGGTGGTGTTGGGCAACGCTACGCGACGGAGCGGACTAGGTGGGCAAACCGTCAATGTAAAAGGGGAACCGAGTGCAAGTAGGCCAAGACGAAAGTACTCGAGACGTGAATGAAGAAGAGAAAAAGATCGATTTAGGGTTTTCTCTCCGCCACCAACATCGGCTGCCAGAATTGCGGGCTCGGACCGCCAGCCTTGCCCTACCCCGGAAACGAAGACAGTTTTTTGAAACTCTCCCTAGTATGTCATCAGAGAAAGATACACCCTGAACAAGGCTTTCGTCAGACTCTCTGGTGGCCTCACAAGTTTCTCTCTAGGTTCATTTGGTGGCCTCATAAATTTCTCTCTGGATTGGTTCATTTGGTGGCCTCACAAATTTCTCTCATGTATCTTCCATTCCGTATACCAGTTCAGAATCCGATGAAAAACCATGTTCAGAATGTATCTTCCTAGTGCGACACCAAAAAGATGAACATGCATATATGAAAGTTACTACCTATAGGTCCAGTGCGTGATATAAGCGGTTTATGTCTAGCTAAATAGGAGGGTTTACCCACCCATGGATGTTATCGAAACTCTCCCTGGTATGTCAACAAAGAAAGATACATCCTGCACAAGGCTTTCGTCAGACTATCTGGTGGTCTCATAAATTTCTCTCTAGATTCATTTGGTGGCCTCACAAAATTCTCTCTGGATTGGTTCATTTGGTGGTCTCATAAATTTCTCTCATGTATGTTCCATTCAGTATACCTGTTCAGAGTCTGATGAAAAACCATGTGCAGAATGTATCTTCCTAGCGCGACACCAAAAAGATAAACATGTATATATGAAAGTTACTACCTATAGATCTAGCGCACGATATAAACGGTTTATGCCTAGCTTAATAGGAGAGCTTACCCATCTACGGATGTTCGTTTAAGTACTATGGTCGTGGCCACGAGGCGTGCACAAATTGGAATTCCAGCAGCATGTTTATAAGCCATATTGATAAAGTTAAACAACAGTACGCAAACAACATATTAATAAGTAGAGCATCACCACTTAGCACAAACTTCTGCAGATTTGAAGCACATGCCTTGGTATAATACTCATGCATCCAATGGCACACATAGAATCCGCACGAATTTCCCTTGACTTGTTGGTTGCACTGGGACATAGATAAATATATAGGGTTATAACAGGAAGAAGATTGTTACAAGTACACCGGGATTGACAATTCATATGAATACATACTCGAAGACCTCGATCCCAGCGCAGTTCCGAGATTCCCTGTTGATGTCTACCTTTTCTATTGCTAGTTGCAGCACCATGTCACCGAAAGATATATTCATCACTATATCGATCGGCGAGATACATCCATCGTCGATCCATCTACATGATATGAAACAAGACCCATGCATTAAGTAATTCTGCAATGTTGTGTCGCGTCCGTATGAAAACATTCAAAATTGACATAATCACAAGAGTAAGTCATCCCACGGATCTGACATGCTAGCATAATTATTAAACACATAACGACATACAAATCCATCGCAATAACAAATGGTCCGACATACAATAACATGATGTCCAACATACATCAGTTTGATAGTACATGATGATAAATATAATTAAAACGTACAACACATCGATACAAGTGATACAATACAACCACAACACCAACAAGGCATCATCTGGACCACTGACCACGACAGATGCGGGATATGACAAGATGGACTACAGCACCATCTCAATCTTAATCGTGCCGCTGACCTCGAACGCCGAGGTCGATGATCCATAAGAAAAACGAGGTGGCGCAAGCGCCTCATGAGACAGCCGTGGAAGCCCAGGTGGTGGAGGTCCCTGCATACGAGGTGCTGGAGGTGCGGGAATCGGTGGGTCCATAGATTTCACTGGTACGTGAAGGTGGTTTCATTGGGTTCAAACGGCTCAGGTCGAGTTTTAGCCTGAGCGCCAATGGAATCCATGCCCTTGCACCCCTCCAAAATCCCCGCACAACTGACAACAACTACACGCGAACGCCATAGGCACAAATGGGGTCCCTCCTGTCACGGTGATAACCACAGAAGATGAAACGGACGCCTTAGCAGTTGCTGTTATTTGGTGGGTTCCTTCGTCCTCAACAGTAATGCAAATACAATAGCACGGAAAAATTTCATATTCAGGCAACGAACCCGCAACTGAGAAGGCGACAATGGATATGACGACTCGGCGGGGTGCTGGTGCTGGCGACGTCGACCGGCTGCGAAGGCGGGAATGGGGACGGCCAAGGGAGCGAGGCAGGGCTGACAATGCCGGCGACGGCGAAGGTGAAGGCGACGGCGACGGCGATGGTGATGGCGCGCATGGCTGCTGTGGAGGCGGTGGGGTGGCGGACGGCGAACGGCCACTGGTGACGGGGGTGGAGTACGGCTACGAGCGAGGTAAAAATGGAGGTTGACGCGGTTTGGAGGTATAAGTAAAGCAACGGTAATAATTGGTGCGAGCGTCATCCGAGACGGTTCTCGCCAATAACCGTCTCCCATAATTTTCGGAGACGGTTTGTTTACCGCAAATAGTTCACGAGCACGCAGTAAATTGTGTTATTGGTCTCGGGTTCTTGCTCACACGTAGTACAGCCGAGACGGCTACCGACACACTCAATATCCGAGACGGTTTTCGTCGGAAACCGTCTCGGATATGGATCTATTAGAGACGGTTCCAAAGAAACAGTCTCGAATAGTTTGGTCATGAGACGAACAAAACACCCAGCGTGTCATTAGAGACGGTTTTAATTAGGAACTGTCTCTGATAGTCCTCTTACCCGAGAAGGTTTGCCCCCTGTTGCTCTATCGGAGACGGTTCCCGACCAAAACCGTTTCGGATAACCGTCTAGCCCACCTCCAGTTGCGCTTTCCGAGACGGTTTTTGCCGTACTCCTAAGAACTGTCTCTGATGAGGTGTCCAATATAGCTCTTTCTGCAGTTGTGAGGATAACCGAAGCTGTACGTACTCCTACCTATCTATGTACTCCGATCCATTTAATGGTAGCTAGCTAGGACGATGCTTGATGCCATATAAGACTGTAGCGCGTACGTATAGATCCAATAATCTGACGCGCAGGGCCGGTCCAGATAGGGGGGCACTTGGTGCGACCGCCAAGGGCCCCCAATTTTGGAGGCTCCGATCCATATAGTTAGTATGTATTAGTAAGTACTTCTATTAGTAACAAATATTTGTGGTTTAAACTTTTTAGTTTACAAAGCAAAGTCACTAGTTATTATTATAGTTTATCTATGAAATCCATAAAAATTATAATATTGTTGAAGTACTTTTCAAAATGAATCTACAGATTATTTGTATGTAGCTAATCTAAAATTTTAAAAGGTATTCATAACTCAAGTTTTAAACATTGGCCACCATGCATCTCCAACGCCAAATATTTATGACAGGAGGGAGTACTAGGGAGCTCATAGATCAACCAAAAATAGTCCGTTAAATTGGCCTAGTCGCCAGCCAATTAGTCATAACAACATAGTACTTAGTCGTTGCGAGCTAGTGAGTCCACTACCATTTCATTTTCTATAAAGGCATGCATTACTTAGCACAAAGAAGATAGATATAATGGTTATATAAAGCGGCCTAACCACCTAAGGCTTTGGCTTCGCCAAAGAATACGAGGTGTTATTGGCTCGTAGGATCAACAATAAATTGACATGACGAGGGCTTCTGAATTGTAGTGACCATCGAGGTGTGGTTTTCGATTGTGAGCAGTTGAGCAATGAGTAGTTTGATTTGTGTAACGATGTCACTACAACATTAGGG
>SPJY01001703.1:1000196-1093084 GCA_005191435.1 Raddia distichophylla
GGTCGATAAGATCGATTCGAGCTGGCAGGGGAAGAGACGTCCTGCCCTTCTGAGTCGTAGTCCTCAGGAAGAATCTCCGTGTCACTGATAGAGTTCGACATGCTCGATCTGCGAATCCCCACGGACGGCGCCAACTGTCGACGGTTGGGATATTGACCCAAGTCAACTAAGGTTCTTAATAAAGTGAGATAGGAGATACGCCGAACAGAACGAACAGCAATCAACGACAAACAAGGTGACAAGGGTTTTTATCCTGGTTCAGGCCTCTCGGGAGAGATAATAGCCCTACGTCCAGCCTTTCTTATATATCGAAGGTGATTACAAGAGGTGGCTTCGACGAGACGAACAAGTCTCGGCGAGATTATGGGTGTACAGGGAACAATATGCTGTGATGCCAATATCAAACGCGCTATCAGATGATGGCAAACCGACCTATCAAGGGATAATCGGGCCGGGCTAACCACGAGATCGTAACGAACTCGACGCGCCAAATACATCCCGAGATAGATAAGGCATACTCCAAATCTTGGGGATCACGACTCCTAGTCCAATCCGGGAAACCAACGTCCGGGTCTTCACGTAGTCGTGCAGAACTCCTGTTCGAGACGGACTCAAACACGATTCCTTGGCCATTACGCATCATGCCAGCCAAGAAGCTGTTCGGCAAGATGCATATGGGCCAGATAGAACCTTCCAGGGAGCTAGGCCCTGGTAGGCTGTTCGATTGGGCTGTTAGGGAGTGGGCCATGTCAATGGGCCGTGATTTTATCCCCGGCAGGTATCCTCTAGTGCCTGATCCAGTCGTCTGCGGCGTCAGGCTTAAGAGGGTGCTCGTTGATGGCGGAAGCGGTTTGAATGTTCTGTTCGTCAAGACTCTGGACGACATGAAGATCCCGCGTTCTGAACTAAGGCAAGGATCATCGCCATTCCACAGGGTAATCCTGGGGACTTCGGCAATACCACTCGGTCAGATCTCTCTGCCTGTTACGTTTGGGACAAAGGAAAACTATCGCACGAAGTATCTAAACTTTGAGGTGGCCGATTTCTAGACGGCGTATCACGCTATCTTGGGAAGGCCAGGTCTCGCCAAATTTATGGTTGTTCCAAATTACACATACTTGGTTATGAAGATGCCTGGGCCAAGAGGTGTAATCACCCTACCTGGTAACGTCAAGCAATCCTATATGTGTGATAAGGAAAGCTGTGAGTTGGCTGAGCCATTAGAGGCCTCTGCTGAGATGGAGAAAATCAGCAAAGCAGTTGCAAATCTCGAAGAAGGGGGAGAAATTCCCACAAAGAAGCAATCAAAACTCTCCATCCAGTCGGATGAGGGAGTTAAGAAGATTACTCTAGATCCGTCTGATCCGGCCAAGACGGCTGTGGTTGGGATAGGTCTGGACAATAAATAGGAAGACGCACTCATCACTTTCCTCTGAGCCAACCGAGATGTATTCGCTTGGAAGCCATAGGATATGCCTGGTGTTCCGAGGGAGGTGATCGAGCACTCTCTACATGTGGATGAAAAAGCGAAGCCAATCAAGTAACGCCTTAGAAGATTCGCTCAAGATCGAAAGGATGCAATCAGGGAGGAGATCACCAAGTTGTTGGCCGCGGGCTTCATCAAGGAGGTGTACCATCCCAACTGGTTAGCCAATCCGATCCTGGTTGAAAAGAAGAACAAAACATGGCGTATGTGTGTTGACTACACAGATCTCAACAAGGTGTGTCCCAAGGATCCCTTTGGTTTGCCTCGCATTGACCAAGTGGTGGATTCTACTGCTGGCTGTGAGCTCCTTAGCTTCTTGGATGCGTACTCAAGCTATCATCAGATTAGCCTCAAGAAAGAATATTGCATCAAGACCTCATTCATAACATCCTTTGGGGTCTTTTGCTATATATAATGCCATTCGGGCTAAAAAACGCTGGCGCCACATATCAGCGCACTATACAGCGGTGTTTTCATACTCAACTCGGACGCAACGTGGAGGCATACATGGATGATGTCGTGGTCAAAACACAGTACAGAGAGGATCTCATCACCGATCTGGCTGAGACGTTTCAAAGCTTACGGGCATCAAGATGAAGCTTAATCCAGAGAAGTGTGCCTTCGGCGTTCCCTTGAGCAAGCTGCTCGGTTTCATCGTCTCGCACCGTGGAATCGCTAACCCGGAGAAGATCAGAGCCATTATGAAGATGCAGCCCCCAGAATGTCAAAAGGATGTGCAAAAGCTCACTGGTTGCATGGTAGCACTCGGCAGGTTCGTTTCCCGCCTCGGGGAACGTGGCATGCCCTTCTTCAAATTATTGCGCAAGCAAGACAACTTCCAGTGGACGCCAGAAGCACAACAAGCCTTTGAAGACCTGAAGAAGTTCCTTATCACTCCACCAGTGTTGGTCCCGCCAATGCCGGAGGAGCCTCTCTTGCTCTATATCAGTGCTACGACTCATGTAGTCAGTATCGCAGTGGTGGTAGAACGAGCGGAGGAAGGGTTTCTCCAGAAGGTGCAACGCCCAGTCTACTTCGTAAGTGAGGTATTGGGTGATTCCAAGAGGAGATATCCACAAGTGCAGAAGCTGCTATATGCGGTTTTCATTGCTTCACGCAAACTCAAGCACTATTTTTAAGAACATAAAATTTTGGTGGTAACATCTTTTTCGCTTGGGGACATCCTCCACAACCAGGAAGACACTGGAAGAATAGCAAAGTGGGCCGTTGAGCTTGGAGCTTTTGACTTAGTCTTCAAGCCTCGACTGGCCATCAAGTCACAAGTATTAGCAGATTTCGTTGCCGAGTGGACAGAAGTACAAGTTTCCGCAGAAGCAGTGGATCTCGAATACTGGATAATGTATTTCGACAGTTCCCTCATGCTCAGCGGCGCGGGGGCTGGGATTGTGCTCATTTCACCAGGCGGCGAGAAGCTAAAATGCGTTCTTCAAATTCATTTTTCGGCAAGTAACAACGCCGCTAAGTATGAGGCACTCATTCACGGGCTCCGCATCGCCATATCACTTGGTATTCGGCATATGGTGGTTCGTGGAGATTCTCAACTCGTGGTAAGCAATGTTCAAAAAGAGTAGTCATGTGTTGAAGACACCATGGCTGCTTACTGCTAGGAAGTGAGAAAATTGGAGGACAAATTCGATAGGTTGGAGCTAACACACGTGCTCCGATGAGACAATATAGTTGCAGATGAACTCGCGAAGATGGGTTCTAGTCGGGTAGCTGTTCCGGCTGGGATTTTCATGGAAGAGCTTCATAAGCCGTCAATCAACCAGCCACAGAAGCCGAGTGATCAAGAAGCAAAGCCAAAAGAGGAGGTCCTTGTTATTGATCCAGAGTAGACTAAACCATATTTGGATTATATACTCAACGGAAAACTCCTAGAAGATAGAGCAACAGCTGAGGGTATCATACGCCGAAGCAAGAGCTACAAGTAGTCGGGGACGAGCTCTTTCACAAGAGTAGTTCTAGAGTACTCAGGCGATGCATCTCTGAGCAGGAAGACAGACACTTATTCCAAAAAATTCACTCAGGCGACTATGGACATCATGCGGCAGCAGATTCCCTGGTCGGCAAATCTTACCGTCCAGGCTTCTTTTGGCCAACAGCGGTGACCGACGCCAAGGATGTCGTGCAGAAGTGCGAAGGATGCCAATTCTTCGCCCGACATATACACGTGCTGGCTCAAGACCTACAAACAATACCAATCACCTGGCCCTTCGCGATGTGGGGGCTTGACATGGTTGGACCCTTCAAGAAGGCCCAGTGTGGTTTTACTCACCTCTTCGTCGCGGTGGACAAGTTCACCAAGTGGATTGAAGCAAAGCTAGTAGCCTAGATCACGGCAGCCAGAGCTGTTGATTTCTTTCGAGAGATTGTAGTTCAACTTGGCGTGCCGAACAGAATCATCACCGACAACAGCGTCCAGTTTAAGAGCAATGAGTTTCAAGATTGGGGAGATGACCTCGGTATTAAGATCTGCTATGCATTGGAGGCACACCCCCGGAGCAATGGCCAGGTCGAACGTGCCAACGGCATGGTACTGCAGGGACTCAAACCACGAATTTATGATCGGCTTAAACCATATACTACACATTGGGTCAAAGAGCTGCCTTTGGTCCTATGGGGTCTTTGAACAACCCCTAGCAGGGCGACAGGGCTGTAAGTGCAGGCTCCCCGCCTGTCATGGTTTTGGTAATTGATGACCGAGATTACACGTCGATCACCACACAAGGCTAAGGACCAATTGTTTTATAGTTCTTCTACTTCTTTGTGTGAGTGTAGCAGTATAGGCCTGCAGATCATATACCGTCTGGCAGCAGGGTCCGTTGAGTCTCTCATTCTTATCCAATCCTCGGGTGTGTTCGAGAGGGTTTCGGAGTAGTTGACCACCTGTCCAGGTTCGAGAGAGTTCCGGGGAGCAACAGCTGTCGGGGTTTCGTAGCCTCTAAGCAACCCAAGCCAGATATTTTCCTTTAGGCACAAAACTTCCCGCGCAAGTGGTCTAAACCTCCTGCGGAGTCCACAAGTCGACAAAGGTGACCCAAGACCCGAGGCATGATGTCGAGTGGGGGTGAGAGAGCCTAAGTCTGAAGGGGTGAAAAATTCAACCCCATCGGACGGCGTCCGATGAGCTAGGAGTTAGCCAGTGACTAAGTCCCCGAAAACACACCTCATTGTCGGACGACGTCCTACCACCTTCGAACTGGGTCCGACCACGTTCATTATACCTCATTGGACGCCATCCGACCATCACCGGACTGCGTCCGACCACCGCACACGTCACACCCTACAGCCCAAGTCCAAGTGCCAGTGCCAGTGCACTTCATCGGACGGAGTCTGATGACCGTCGGACAGCGTCCGACGGACACGCCTTACCCTAGCCCCAGCGACCAAGTGATCCATCAGACGACGTCCGACGACCACTGGACGGTGTCTGACCAGGGTGAAAAAAATGGATCTGAGCTCATCGGACAACGTCTGACCACCACCGGATGGCGTCCGACGGATCGATCTGAAACTCGAGAACGAATCTGGGCGTGCAATGTGTCACATCTCGAGGGTTCCGGGTGTGGGTCTATAAATAGGAGGTGACCAGCTCGTGGGGAGCGGAGAGAGAGCATTAGTTTGAGCCACCCATAACCATAGCCTTCCAAGGGGTCTCTCCCATGGTGTGCTCCTTCCAAGGTGCCTCCATTCCCATGTCCAAGGTGGTTTGAGCTCGGAGAAGAGGAGGAGAAGAGGAGGAAGAAGAGGAGCTGCTGTCCTCCCACCTCTTCCCGTCGTCTGAGGTTCGATTTGGTCTCCTCCCATGGTGTTCTTGAGTGATTCTTGAGGGAGAGGAGAAAGGTTCGGTCTTGGTGGGAGAATCCGGTCCTTGTGCTCGTGGGTTCCCATTGCTTGCCAGAGTTCTTCACCAAGCCGTGCTTCGACCGTGACACCGACTTCGTCTACTACCTCTGCAGCGCTGAGCGTGGTGCGGTGCCGGAAACCCTCCGTGGATCGGGGGTCATCTCCATACGTGGGGTGCTTCGTCGTCGCCTTCGGTGTCACAATCCTGGGAGTGGGGCACCGTCCGGTCTACGGTGTGACGTCTCCAAGCTGTTGGAGCCGCCGTCGTTGTGATAGAAGGGTTGCGAGGAGCTTTCGCGTGTGTGGAAGAGCTCACGAACGTGTGAGGGTTTTGGCTAACCCGCCATCCATGGTGAAGAGCTACCAAGTGGATTGAGCGCGAGGGACGAACGAGTCCCGGCCTTCCGTGGAAGATTTGCTCAACGGAGACATAGGCGCTTGCGCCGAACTTCAGTCAAACAAATCGGTTTGTGCCCCCTTGTCTCATTTACCTTTTCGCTTGCGCATTGATTGCCTGTGCGAGCCATCAAGCCGCCTATTTGCTAGCTTGTCGATTGTGAGACCATTGCACTCGTGCTTCCGCTACTAGCATCTAGGTTTCAATCGGTAATTAGTTTCCTAAATTGCTAAGAACATAACAAACCCGAACAGGATTAAAATTTGAATTAGGGACTGATTCACCCCCCTCTCGGTCTTAGGTCCTTTCAATTGGTATCAGAGCTAGGATCTCTAGTTCTTGCTTTACCGCAATAGAGATGGCTGAGGGGGTAGTGTTGCTAGCAATAGGGTCCCACTGGTCAATGGTAATTACTTTGCTTTCTGGAAACTGCGCATGAAAGTCTATTTGCAGTCTATGGGACTAGATGTTTGGAAGGTCGTAGATGCACCTCTTGGGTTCACACTCGAAGCTGGCACAGCTTCGACACCTAAGAAAATCAAGTTGCTCAAGCTTGATGCCAAAGCAATGAATGCTTTATTCTGTGGCTTGTCAATGGATGTGTTCGATAGGGTAAGCAACCTCACAAATGCACATGACATTTGGCGCACTCTCATAGAGATTCACGAGGGCACAACCTCTGTCAAGGAGGGTAAATTAGTCATTGCTAAAGAGAAATTTGACCAATTTAAGATGCTCCCTTCTGAGAATGCTAATGATATGTTTACTCGGCTTAACCCCCCTAATCAACGAGCTCAAAGGGCTTGGAGCTGCTATTCTTGATGTTGATGTGTGCAGGAAAATGGTTAGGGTGTTTCCAAGGCAAGAATACAGGGACATCATCACCTATCTGTCCAATAGTGGTGAGTTGGAGAAGCTCTCACCAATTGTCCTCTTGAGCAAGCTGACCGCTCATGAGATGCTCATGATTGAGCCTGGAGCATCACCCGCACCAGAGAACAACAAGGTGATTACTCTCAAGGCTAGCGGGTCCAAGGCAAACAACACCAAGTCAAGTCTAGCTGCTGATGATGAGGAGATGACCATGAGCCAGTTTGTGGCGGGATTTGAGCAAATGGGGCTCTTTATGAGAAATGGAGGCAAATTCATGAAGAGAAGAGACTTTGATGGAGGTGGCTCGGGCAAGGCCACTCATGCATCACTCCGATGCTTTGAGTGCAACGAGAAGGGCCATATTGCCGCCATGTGTCCTCAGAAGATCAAGACCAAGTACAAGTCAAAGGCTAAGGAAAGGGGAGATGCCGAGAAGCCCAAGCACAAGGAAAGGGATCGGAAGAACTTCCAGAGGTCCGGGTTCAATGGCCGTTCCAAGGATGGCAAGAAGCTGGCCTTCATTGGTGAATGGGTCACCGATGAGAGCGCAAGTGATGGCCTGGCTTCCGGAGATAAGGAGGATGATCGAGACATGGAAGGCATGGCTACCACGACAATTGGAGAGTCTACTCCTCCTCCACCGACCTTCCCTCCCAGGTGCTTGGTGGCTGTCCCGGAGGTACAAGAATGGTACTCCGATGATGATTCTGCTTCCTCTACATCCACTACACTAGAGGCTACGCCGACTCAGGCCGGCACTCCAAAGTGCTTGATGGCCAAGCCAGCTGCAAAAGATGTTAGTAGCTCTGATTCTGACTCTGAGGTTGACTATTATGAGGATTCTAAGATGGCTAGACAATATCTTGGTCAAGCTCTTGAGTCTTGAGTGGCTAGAGAAGGAGAGGTTGAGGAGCACTACTCTCCAAACACGCTTGAATGATCTGAAGTCCAAGCGTGAGAGTCTAGAAACTGAATATGACTTGCTTGGTAGCTCTAGTAACTCAACCACTAAGAACTTTGATGTGCTTGAAGAAGAGAATAGAGCTATGCATGAATTTGTAGAGCAGTTGCTTGCTACCATACATGAGCTTAGGGCTAGCAATGAGCATTTGGTTACTGACAGTGCTTCTTTGAGTGCTTTACCTGTTGCATCGCCTGTTGATTCAGCTTGCACTACTATTGTTGATGCTTCCTGTGATGCTATGCTTAATGCTCCTGCTACAATTGTTGCTCAAGTTATAATTCCCTCCAAGGTTGATTGCTCTACTTCATGCAATGACTTGATTGATTTGTCCAATGTTGCATCTAGCTCTAGTGGTTCCTCTAGCATTGCTACTGAATGTAATCCTGAAAATTACAAATTTGCTCTAGCTGCTAGGGAACTTGCTATTGAGGTTAGTGAGCTTAAGCTAAAGCTTGACAAAACTGAGAAGGCACTTGGGAACTGCTTGGGTGGTAGTACTGCTTGGGTGGTAGTACCTCTTTGGAGAAGATCCTTAAGGAACAGAGGATGTCCTCCCAAAAGGGTGGCTTGGGGTTCACCCCAGAGAAGCCAAAGTGAAGGAAGGCAAACACGCCTGTTCCTCGAGGATCTGCCATGAGACAAAGCTACTACCATGCCTTTCCCAAGAAGAAGAACAATCAACCTTCTAACAACTTGCATACTAGCAACAATGCTTCTAGGCATCACTCTGCACAACACACTTGGCAAGGACCAGCTAGGCACAATAACTCCACTTGGCAACCAATTAGAACTCAGAATGTTTGGCATGGTCCTCCTAGACGTTCCAATGCATGGCAAGCTCCACCTAGGCCTCACAACATTTGGCAATCACCACCTAGGCCTCACTTTGCTAGGCAAGGACCCCCTAGACACAACAACTACACTCCTTAAGGTCAACCTAGGCACTACTACAACCATGGACCTCAATTTGGTAGGAGTCAAGGTAGATTTATCCCTCATGCCCTCCTAGAGATGTGTATCATGATAGGTCCAACTTTATGTGGAATAGTGCTAGGTTCACAGGCCCTAGAGCTCACATAGCACCACAAGCTAGACCCACCTATGTGAACCCTAGGAGAGCTCACTCAGAAGTTGTAGAGAAGAACTACTTGATCAAGCCCAATGGGAAAGGGGGAGTCTTTGCCAAGTTCATTGGACCATCTTGGGAGTATGAGTTCAAGAAACAATTGTGGATGCCTAAAACTATGATTGAGAATGTTTGCAATGTTGTAAAGGCTAACCCTTGGGGACCCATCAAATGGGTTTCTGAGTCACAAAAATGACTCATTCTCTGTGTGCAGGTGAACTACCGGAGTGGTGGGTGCCATTGGATTGTTGAGAGCGGGTGCACCCAACACATGACCGGCAACCCCTAGTTGTTCACCTCATTAGGGGAAGAAGGATACTTCCACAGCAAGGTCACATTTGGAGATGGAAGCAAGGGCAAGGTACTTGGAGCAGGAAGGGTAACTATTTCTTCAGAGCTTTTAATTGAAAATGTCCTTCTTGTCAAGACCTTGAGCTACAATTTGCTATCTATAGCCCAATTGTGTGATTTAGGCTGCCATTGTCATTTCTCACCTTCAGAGCTTTTGGTTTTGGACGAAAGTAAAAATGTGGTTTTCAAATCTTTTAGATTCCAAAACCTATATCTTGTGGATTTCACTTCTACTGAGCTTTCCTCGACTTGCCTAGTGGCCAAAGTCTCTCTTGGTTGGCTTTGGCACCGGCGTCTTGGACATGTAGGGATGAGAAACTTGAGAAAACTTTGCAAAAATAATTTGATTCGGAACAATCACAAAAAGGATCCAGTGGCCGTCCGCGCTGAATGGCAACAGAAAGAACTCCTTTTCTGGCTGCTTTATCATCGTCGTGACAATGTACTCCTTCACCGTATCAGCGTCCTCCCAAATTTGCGTCTCCGTAACGAGACCTGGATCAAGGCAGCCAATAGGATCCTTTTTCCGGTTTGCTTCAAGAATCATTAGGCTACATACACGTAGCAGATGAGGTTCAGGTTAAATGAATAATCTACAGATGCGTGAACACTAAAGGGCCAAGCTATACTTACAGCGAGTAGCATCTCATTAGCGAGGCGTCCAGCTCATGAAAATGGTATAGATCATATAGATGCTCGAAGTTGACAACAAACTGGATATCCTCCCTGTGGATGAAATATTTAGACTTCAAGTTGACCACAAGCCCCGATGGTTGTTCTTGAGCTGGCTTTTTAGTGGTTTGAGCGATGTAATACGCGTGGAGAGCTTGGCATCCAGGCCCGAGTTCTCGAATCGAATCCTCCCTGTAGAATTCAGGGCCCTTGGTGTACACGTGTAGGTCTGTAAACCACTTTTCGTACTTTGGCTTAGGCTATATCCATGGGCCTCCTACCCTTTTTTTTTTTTTTGCCGGCTTCACTGGAGAGGAAACCGAAGGGCGCTCTGGTGCACTGTCCACCGGATCGGTGGCAATATCAGCCATGGACATCATCCCTACGGGATCGAGGCTTTCAATGGCTTCAGTCTCGAGCGGGGGAAGGCTAGGGATTGCTTCTGGACCCTTGCTCGTGATTGCTAGTTGCAGCACCATGTCACCGAAAGATATATTCATCACTATATCGATCGGCGAGATACATCCATCGTCGATCCATCTACATGATATGAAACAAGATCCATGCATTAAGTAATTCTGCAATGTTGTGTCGCGTCCGTATGAAAACATTCAAAATTGACATAATCACAAGAGTAAGTCATCCCACGGATCTGACATGCTAGCATAATTATTAAACACATAACGACATACAAATCTATCGCAATAACAAATGGTCCGACATACAATAACATGATGTCCAACATACATCAGTTTGATAGTACATGATGATAAATATAATTAAAACGTACAACACATCGATACAAGTGATACAATACAACCACAACACCAACAAGGCATCATCTGGACCACTGACCACGACAGATGCGGGATATGACAAGATGGACTACAGCACCATCTCAATCTTAATCGTGCCGCTGACCTCGAACGCCGAGGTCGATGATCCATAAGAAAAACGAGGTGGCGCAAGCGCCTCATGAGACAGCCGTGGAAGCCCAGGTGGTGGAGGTCCCTGCATACGAGGTGCTGGAGGTGCGGGAATCGGTGGGTCCATAGATTTCACTGGTACGTGAAGGTGGTTTCATTGGGTTCAAACGGCTCAGGTCGAGTTTTAGCCTGAGCGCCAATGGAATCCATGCCCTTGCACCCCTCCAAAATCCCCGCACAACTGACAACAACTACACGCGAACGCCATAGGCACAAATGGGGTCCCTCCTGTCACGGTGATAACCATAGAAGATGAAACGGACGCCTTAGCAATTGCTGTTATTTGGTGGGTTCCTTCGTCCTCAACATAATGCAAATACAATAGCACGGCAAAAATTTCATATTCAGGCAACGAACCCGCAACCGAGAAGGCGACGATGGATATGATGACTCAGCGGGGTGCTGGTGCTAGCGACGTCGACCGGCTGCGAAGGCGGGAATGGGAACGGCCAAGGGAGCGAGGCAGGGCTGACAATGCCGGCGACGGCGAAGGCGAAGGCGACGGTGACGGCGATGGTGATGGCGCGCATGGCTGCGGTGGAGGCGGTGGGGGCGGCGGACGGCGAACGGCCACTTGTGACGGGGATGGAGTACGGCTACGAGTGAGGTAAAAATGGAGGTCGACGCGGTTTGGAGGTATAAGTAAAGCAATGGTAATAATTGGTGCGAGCGTCATCCGAGACGGTTCTCGCCAATAACCGTCTCCCATAATTTTCGGAGACGGTTTGTTAACCGCAGACAGTTCACGAGCACGCAGTAAATTGTGTTATTGGTCTCAGGTTCTTGCTCACACGTAGTACAGCCGAGACGGCTGCCGACACACTCAATATCCGAGACGGTTTTTGTCGGAAACCGTCTCAGATATGGATCTATTAGAGACGGTTCCAAAGAAACCGTCTCGAATAGTTTGGTCATGAGACGAACAAAACACCCAGCGTGTCATTAGAGACGGTTTTAATTAGGAACCGTCTCTGATAGTCCTCTTACCCGAGAAGGTTTGCCCCCTGTTGCTCTATCGGAGACGGTTCCCGACCAAAACCGTTTCGGATAACCGTCTAGCCCACCTCCAGTTGCGCTTTCCGAGACGGTTTTTGCCGTACTCCTAAGAACTGTCTCTGATGAGGTGTCCAATATAGCTCTTTCTGCAGTTGTGAGGATAACCGAAGCTGTACGTACTCTTACCTATCTATGTACTCCGATCCATTTAATGGTACTCCGTAGCTAGCTAGGACGATGCTTGATGCCAGTAGCGCGTACGTATAGATCCAATAATCTGACGCGTCGTGTATCGATCGATCGATGCATGGGTCAGCGCAGCACATGCATGCAGCTAGCGAACTCTCTTCACATTCATCGTGCCGCTCGATCGCTACGTACTCTCTCGTCTTGGTGTTGCTCGTGTCCTTATTTGACTAGATTTGTTAACCTGTAGTAGTTAGATGGGACTTGCGCCGAATCCCAAGCATATGGCCACAAGAGCCAAGCTTTGAATGCTTGGCCTCCCGTGGAATGTCCGAGAGGTGCTTCGTTTTTATAGGTTGCTCTAGAACTATAATTACCCAAGCAAAAAAATCTATATATGATTCTTTTTTGTCCCACGATGTGTGTAGTGAAAGTTGTTGATTATAATTAGATGTACTATTGTATGTTAAGATACATCAAAAAATGATTTAAAATCTAGATTCTTATAATCTAGTTTTGCTGCACATGAACCAGGAATAAATAAAAAAATATGAAATAAATTAAGATTTTTTTTATACATATCATCGCCGTACTTTGAAGCTCATGCATATTTGTACCCATTCAATAGCGCTCTTTTTTTATCAATTTCGTCGCCTCCAATTCATCTCTCCTGATCTCCATAGTATTTAAGAAGCTCTCGTGTTGACGGCTAGCTTCACCTCCATGCTCCAAGTCATCTCCATAGAATTTGTATTATCTGCAGCCATTATATAGCATCTCCTCCCAACCATACTCCGTACTTTGAAGCTCATCCATATTTGTACCCTTTCAATAGCGCTCTTGTTGACCACTTTCATCGCCTCCAAGTCATCTCCGTAGTATTTTAACGTACAACTTTATATAGCTTAAGAAGCTCTCGTGTTGATTGCTAGCTTCACCTCCATGCTCCAAGTCATCTCCATAGAATTTCTTTTTATCTGCAGCCATTATATAGCATATCCTCCCGACCATACCAACTTTTGCAACATGTATGTGTCTCCTCTCTAGCTCTCTAGGCAATATGTGGCAAGCATGTCAGTCGTCCACTCGCTAGCGCTCGTTCTTATCTATAACGACAAACATGTAGATATCTGACAAAAATATTTTTGTACTTATCAACATCAGAAGCAGGACCATGCATCCTCAGCCACTCCATCATTTATCAATCCATCCATCACAACTTGTTATGCAAAGGTCTGCTAATATCGTCTATCACATCTTTTCAAAAGTTTATATGGTAGAGATGGTCTGTTTCATTGAGTGTGCATTATGTCCCACGGTAGGCGCCTGCATCTCCTCCATCTAATTTGTTGTTGTCGAAGGAAAGATGAACTGATTGGTCGGTTGATTGATGGGTGCATCCATCAAGGTGCGGCGGCACACGTTCATGTACGTGAAGCAAAGGTCTACCCTAGAATGCCTAGAAGGTTGATCAAAACATGAAGCTAAGGTTGAGACCTCGAGGCAATGGCGCGATCATGGTGTACATAGGGGACCACGTCATGACGTATCCATATATAAGTACTCCTCTTCTTGCAAATACATGATCGTACCATTTCGATGCTAGCTAAACGCCCAAGCTTAATCAAAAGCTAGCTAAACACCCAAGATTAATCAAAAGCAAGATTTGAATAATCCGATTTATCATCTAGGGATAGAGTTATTTCATAGAAATTGATGAAATTTAAAGGTGGACTCCAATTTGATTAGAAGTCTATAGATATGGTGATTGGATTCTAACTCTTTTAGAATATTTTTTAAAAGGTTCTAGTATTTTAGGATTAACATAGTGGCTCTTTTTTTATCCTGCTTTATATATGAGATAATTTTGATAATTTCTATTATTTCAGAACTAATCCAGTGGCTCTGTTGTATTCTGATTTGTGTATATAGTAGATAGTTTGGGGCTTTTCTTTCTATTATAAATTAGATATTATTTTTAGTATAAGCAATTACAACGAAATTGGTACGGACCCTTCCTTTTTAATCTATGCCACTATAATTTTTATTTTTTCTTCAATTAACATGATAATTTCTAGTATTTTATAATTAATGAAGTAATTTATAATATTCTAGATTAATATATTATGCTAAACTCAGCGAGAAATCAATATTTTGTTCGGCTGTGACGTTTTTATCTTTTATTTAATCGTTGAAGAGACTTCGCTAAAATTGTTACTTAGGGTTCAATATAATATTGAGACTGGCATTAAAATTCATCTCGAATACGTATACACGCATGGTGATTAGTGTATGCACGTTTGGATTGGAATATGGGAAAATGCATGCTGATTAGTGTATGCACGTTTGGATTCCATGCCCCGCACATTGTTAAGTACTATACTGATATATGGTAATTAATTAGCACCGATCGACGATGAGGACATTCAATCCAAGGATACGACCATTGTTCCTACTTTCTCTCCAACCGCACCGTCTTTATAGTTTATGATCAACACTGCGATATCTTCATCGCTGAGGGCCTTAATGCAGAAGCTCGACTTTTCAAGTCCACGTCAATGGACCAGCACCTCAAGCATGCACCCTAAGGATGGCTCATCCGCCAAGAAAGACCCACATGGAAGCTCAAGATGACAAAAAGCCCACGGCCATCCAGCAGAACGTCAATTTCAAACGGGCGTAACTTGCGCTCTCGGACTCCGTTTTCGGGGTGCGGCCATCCATTGGAATGCTTAGGAGATAAGTTTTCTAGTGGATTTAGGCCCGTGTCCAAATTCGCTACGATCAACAGGGAAACGTAGAACATTGTCACAGACTAAATTTGTCAAGTGTTGTGTCACCGTATTTTTGTGTCCATGGTCCATGTATGGTTAGGGTTGTGTAGTGGCCGGCACAGGGTGGTGGACGACTCTTTTTTGGGCTCCCAACTCTAGACTCCACTCTATATAATGTCCCTGCCGTTGTACGTTATCGTTTAGGTTTTGTTATGCTGTGGTTGACCTCGTGTGTGTCCCTCCTCGTGTTCACGTGTGTCAACTCGAATATGTCCAGTTAGTCACTATAATATGTATGGTGCAATTTATTCTATAAGTATCTTTTTTCTCTAATTTAAGATCTAGCATGGTGGTCCTTGTTTTTGTATCGGTAGATTTGTTAGTTTATAATTAGGCCATTAAGATATGTCCAAAGTGGATTAGCTGAATTTATAACCAAGCGAACTAAAATAAGTTGAATGTTAAGTTGAACTTTGACTGGTTTTTTACTCAGCTTTTTGTAGCTGGTTTACCACACCGAATCTTGAGGTGATTTCATAAGAGGAAAAATTGAACTAAAAAGTCAAATTAATTTTCTAGCTAAATAAGCCTAAGCCACTTTGAACATGTTGTTTAGATTCACTGCAACTTGTTATCTTATACTAAAATAAAAATGTATTTAGGATTGACAACATCAAATCTAGAACAATACTAGATCTGAAAAAATCTGATAAAAAATAATTTAGTATTAAAACATAATACTAAATTATTTTTTGTTCTGAAATCATAAAAAAACATTAGCTCTTGAATTCCTTCCAATTAGTAAACACCACCAAATGTAACCTCCAAAATAACGACTCCCTCCGGTCAATAATACATGTCGTTTCCGACATGTTTGTAAAAATTAAGGAAACTGTGAAGTTACAACTTTGCCCCCGCTCCCAGCTAAGCACCGCCCCTGACCTGTCCCATGCGCCCCGCTCTGCGCCGGCGTGGCTCCTTCCCTCTCTAGATTCACTGCCCTCTCCGGCGTGGAGAGTACGCCGCGCCGCCGCACACCCTGTGGAGTTACGAGCTCGCTCTGTTTGGGACCCCGCAAGGCAGCAATGGAGAAGTTGCCAGGCACTGCTGCATTCCATCTTGAACTAATTATCCCAGGAGAAGTCGGTATTCTCATGGTGGCTGGGCGGAGAAGCTCCGGCGAGAGGAGGCGGTGGACGGCACGCGACGGCCCATGGTGGCCGGGCGGCGCTCGTGGTGGGCTCCGCTCCGTCGTCTCCTCTCCTCCTCGCTACTCCGTAGGAGCGGTTCCTCCGGGGAGTATCTCGGAGACTAGCAGCAGCAGCTTGGTCATGGGTAAAAATGGAAATTGACGAGACCTTCCCCGCGTTCGCTGTCTCCGACGTCAAATATTTTTGCACGTTTTCAACTGACTTGCGGCGTCAAATATATTCGACCGGAGGGAGTATTACTCTCTTTTTAAAAAACCGGATGCCAATTAGTTCTTTTTTAAAATGGCATTAGCTCGTGAATTCGTTCCGATTAGTTAATCACAAATAATTTTCATAAACGAATGGCGGCGATTGGGACATGTAACCAAGGATGGAGGAGTTGGAAGGTCAACACTCAATAAACATTTTGGAGACCGTTGATCAAGAAATGTACGGCTCCGATAAACGAGAGGATGAAGAAAGGCAGGGCATGGACATGTTTCTAGAGGCTTCCATACAAGCATACACAGTACAGGGCACAGGTAGTTTGGAACCTGCATCATCAACAATTAATTCATCGTTCGAATATGAAATATGCCAGGGAGTGAAGCACGCCGTGTTTATAATTCCAAATTTTGCATGTTAACTCGACAAAATCAAACTGCTAGAAAAAAAAAGTTAGTTCCCACCGGAACACCGGCCATGATCTGGGAATTTTTACCTGAAAAAATGGGAATAAATTCTGGCCATAAGGGAACAGACTGACTGAGACTCAGGCTGTTAAGTGTGAACCTCCCCCCACACACTCAAATTAGTTCCTAGGACTCACGTCTCCTTGTTTGATAAAATGCCAAAGCTCCTTGCCTAATAAAAGAAAACTTCGGCCTGTTTCTTCTCCAAATCCAATCACGACTCGGCATGATATATACTCAGAAAGTGAATTGCAGCTAATTGCAGTTGTATTAGTCCTTATTTTCGTTTTAGAAATGAACTGATGCTCAATACTCCTGATTATCAGCTGTACAGAAAATAAATTGCACACATTTTTGCCACATTTTTTTTCAGAACTGAACTAGCGAATGCAAGTAGTTCAGACTTCAGAGTTTAGAGTGCTTCCTAGAAAAACGTAGTTCAGATTTCAGAAGCAGTGCGGAAAAAAATTGAACAAACGCATGCAGGTAGTTCAGAAGCAGGCGCTCTCGATGGGCACACGGCGTTCATGCCCGAAACAAAATTCAGAAACCGCATAGCAAACCTTTAAACAGGACGAAAGCATCAAATTAATTTATTTACAATGATCTCTGACATCTAGAAGCATTCAAAGAACTCGTAAGAACAACACATCCTTCCATAGCTTAATTATACCGCGGTAATTAAACATCGATCTCTTCTCTTAATCATGGCCATTACAATAAGATGATGAAATGATCAGATGACATGAGTCGGGTGCTGCTAATTAGTACAGTACGTAGCCTTACTGAAACTCTACTCGATTAGCCTCTAAAGTCTGAATCTTGGACAGTACGTGGGAAGGGACGGTGCAGCCGTAGGTGCGGGTCATCTAGTACTGGTCGGGCCAGAGGAAGGCGCCCATGGCGAAGCTCCTCTTGGCCGCGAGGTCGCCGGCGACGGGGAGGCCGTCGACGCGCCACTCCGGCATGGCCTCGTAGTCCGCCTTCTTGTACCACGGATAGTGCAGCCAGGGCCGGTCCAGATAGGGGGCACTTGGTGCGACCGCCAAGGGCCCCCAATTTTAGAGGCCCCGATCCATATAGTTAGTATGTATTAGTAAGTACTTCTATTAGTAACAAATATTTGTGGTTTAAACTTTTTAGTTTATAAAGCAAAGTCACTAGTTATCATTATAGTTTATCTATGAAATCCATAAAAATTATAATATTGTTGAAGTACTTTTCAAAATGAATCTACAGATTATTTGTATGTAGCTAATCTAAAGTTTTAAAAGGTATTCATAACTCAAGTTTTAAACATTGGTCACCATGCATCTCCAACGCCAAATATTTATGACAGAAGGGGGTACTAGGGAGTTCATAGATCAACCAAAAATAGTCCGTTAAATTGGCCTAGTCGCTAGCCACATAACAACATAATACTTAGTCGTTGCGAGCTAGTGTGTCCAATGCCATTTTATTTTCTATAAAGGCATGCATTACTTAGCACAAAGAAGATATATATAATGGTTGTATAAAGCGGCCTAACCACCTAAGGTTTTGGTTTCGCCAAATAATACGAGGTGTTATTGGCTCGTAGGATCAACAATAAATTGACATGACGAGGGCTTCTGAATTGTAGTGACCATCGAAGTGTGGTTTTTGATTGTGAGCAGTTGAGAAATGAGTAGTTTGATTTGTGTAACGATGTCACTACAACATTAGGGCAGGACAGTGTTGCGCTTCAGCCAATGTATAATATTATTAGGTTTCATCTTGATACAATTCTCTTGTTTCCTAGGATCCTAGGCCCATGTGCTTTCGATGCCATGGTGTGTCACCTAAGTGGTACGTGTGCAAGTTATTAGCCATAGCAACATCTAGATGGAGCATGACAAAGACCGAACACATCCACATCTCGCCCCTCCATACCTCGATTGTCCTATCACCGACACAAGCTGATCATCCATGATTAGGTTGCATTATTTGTATAAAAAGTATGTCTATACATAGATATTTTAGTAATCCACACAATGAATAATGACTATTAGATATATTCTTTTATAACAATTTTAAGAACTACATAGAATATAGATATTTTAGGAGATATTTGTATACGGATGAACTAGATTTTACAATGTGGCAATAATCCAATATTGTTAACACATTTATAAATTGATGTGCTTTAGAGTATCTTTTATAAGTCTGTGAATGACCATGTATAGATAGGTTAAGTACATGGTCAGTGTGCTTGAGAAAAGGAGTAGGCTAGATACAAAAGATCTATAAATATTTTGTTATATTATTAAATTTATAATATAGTAGTTAATTGTAATAATGAGTCTTCCAATCAAGCCATGTCATTTACAGATGTTTAGTTCATTATTAATTTATGATTCGCTAGCTAAGAGAATAGTTCTTAAACACAAAATATTTAATATTTAATGTATTAAGTAATTAAAAATTGAAAATAAAATTAAATTTAAAATGATAAATTTTAGTCTTGCCCTAGGGCCCTTAAAACATTTGGAACGGCCCTGAGTGCAGCGGCATCTGGAAGCCGCAGTTGAACATGCCGCGCGGCGGAGCCACCTCCGCCTCCGCCTCCTTCCTCTTCGGCGGCTGCTACCCGCCGGCGCCGGCGCCGTCGGCGTTGGCCATGCTCATGCTCACGGTAGGGCCCAAGGATCCCATGTGTGTGATACCTGTGTTTGTTTGTTGCAGTATTGTGCGTTGTGCAGATGAGTTATTGCGCGCTTGCTCTAGCGTGGAGGAGCTTTTATAGGTGCCCGGGGAGGGGGTGAGAGGACGAGTGAAAATTGGGTCACCAAGCCGCCGGCTAACTGGGATCCGTGGGTGGCCGGCTCTAGAAGCCGGCCAGTAAAGCCGGCTAAATTATATCAAATTCAAAATTTGATTAGAAAAATATGAAAAAAATTCTAAAAATACTTTAGACTATTTTATATCTTTTGGTTAAAGCCAAATTTAAAAATTCATCATTTTTATTGTTATTTTGTGTGTTTTATGATCCCTATGTTATGGAGTATATAAATTTGATCATATGCATCAATTTTTGCGTAGTTTTATAATGATTTTGCAGATCTTTCACATCATTTTCTTCGGATTGAGCCAACATCCAGTCGTTTGATCTATTAAAAAATATCTATTCTAAAATTATACATAATATTTTTATCTCACACTACTCTTCACGTGTTTAAATGTATCATGCATTATAAACAATATTTTAGTTATTTTAACTATTTTTTCATGATTTTTTTCACATGAATTTTCATGTTTTTTCCTTTTCTCTATCAAAACCGCCGGCCAGTCGAAAAAGCCGCGGCTAGCCGAAAAATGCCGCGGCTAGCCGCTCAAAACCGTCGGCTAGCCGGCCAAAAAAGGCAAAATTTGATTTTGAATTTGACCGGCTAGCCACGGCTAGCCGCGGCTAGCCGAAGCCGTGGGCATCCCGGCTTTGAGGTGACCGCCGGCTTGGTAAGCCCTGGAGAGGAATAATGCATTTGAGTTTATGTTCTTTGCCACCGTATTTGCATACATTGCAATTAGTAATATTCTTAAAACATTTAGATTAGACCCATGAAAACCCTATGTATAGAGTTTTGCAAAAAAAACAATTTTACAATATTTATTACTTCATGTTTCTATAATTAAATATTATTAGCAATTAGTCATCCAAAACTATATTTTGGAGATCTTTTGGTGACCAAAACATATATTATGGGACTGTTTGAAAGTTATATCGTATCTAGTGAGATAGAGCGTTTGAAAAACTAAAACCTTGTTCTTTTCAGATTAACTCATTTGACTTATAGACCTATTTAGCCAATTTGACTTAAGTAAATGGGCCAAGGAGATCTCGATAATCAAGTTTCCTTGGTTTGAATCGTTTTTAATAGCTTGTAAACACGACTTCGAGAGATAGAAAAAAGAACAAATCAAAAAATCAATTGTAACATCCTCATTTTTGTAAAAATGAAAAATCGTGCATCTCATTAAAAGTTATTTTATAAATTAAAAACCTAATTTAAACCAAAAATGAGTATGTTACTTTAAAAATTAATAAAAACCATTTCTAGTTATCCAGAAAATGCTAAAATCTTTCAAAAATTATTTTAGTAATTAAAAAATTTAGTAAAAAATGACATTTATTACGAAAATTGGTTTATAATTAAATATAATTTAACAATAAATTATTTTGTGTAATAAAAAATTCCAAAAATATTTAAAAATATTATTTTGAGCCCTTTTTAGCATTTTCTCTCAAGGGAAAAATAGGAAAAGGACCCAATAATTAGTGGAACCCACTTGTCGTTGTCCCCTAGCTTTCTTCTTCCTTTTCCTTGATGTAGAAGAGAGAAATTCGTGTCCCCCTTTGAATTCCCCATTGAAGCTACCATGAAGGAGGAGATCAAGAGCTTGCAACTGGAAATTCAATGACCAAAACTGCTGCCCATCACTCCTTTTCAATTTCTTTAGTTGCTAGGTAGTAAATCTGATCAGTTTTGATGCCAATTCGTCACATTTTGTCCTATATAAACCTCAAACCGAGCTCTAGTAGCCACCCTCAAAATCCCTCTGTGTAGCTCCGCAATTCACCTCCTCGGTGAGTTCCTCGACTCCCTCTACCTTTGAACTCCTTCCCCTAGCCGCCCCCTTCCCGTTGCGCAGCCACTACGAGCCTTCCCCGGCCGAACCAACGCTACCACTAGCTCCCCCATGTTCCCTAGGTGCTAACCCCCCAGTTGAGCCTCCCATGTGGCCCTTTTCTTGTTTTTTCTTTTTTAAAAAAATGCTGAAATTCAAAAATTAATTATAAATTCTCTATAGCTCAAAAATTATGGAATTAATTTTGTTAAGTTTAGAAAAGTGCCTAGTATTTTAATAAAATATTGGTACTGTTTTGTTATGTATTAATTTCTGTAGAATTCCTTCTTATATCAATGTTGTAGCATTTTTAATAAATAAAATAATGATATAAAAATTGTGAAACCAATTTTAAAAATTCTTTTGAACAGAAACGAACCTACTATAAAATTCACACATTCATTGCGTTCATCTATTTTTGAGTCTTCCGCATTATTGAATTTCTCTGCCTTTTTGTCGTACGCTAGGATCGGACGACTTGGGGCGTTTTGCTGACGCTACCGGAGAGTGTGAGAATTGTACCCAACAAGGCAAGTGCTGAACCTTGTACCCTACTATTTTTTAATATAATTTCATAGATGTTTATGAAACTAAGCATGTATGTTAATAGTAAAAATGAATAATTAGTTAGAGTAGCTAAACCCAACTAGTTATCTAGATCAAACCATACCTTGCTGCCCTAGGATTTATTCGAACTATAATATAGCCCTCCATTGAAAATAGGTTTTGCTATCACTAGACTGCTTAGAATTCCATGACCCTATCTGCACCTAAATGTTATTATTCTGATGAAACGTGCGTGTTTTGAATGGACAGCTGTATCTGTCGCTTTTGTTAAATGGGTGTAGACGATAGTGGGGAGACTATCGGGGTAAAGTGATTTAGCAAAACTTGATTGGCGCGTCTGGTTGCAAGGTGGGTGCAGCAGCACAAGAATTGGGTAAAGTGTGGGACCCACCCTGATTCTCTAAGGACCGATTCCTTGAGGTAGTCGAGCTAAGTACTACAGCGTGACCACGAGTGCTTGTTTGGGCAAGCCCTGGTTAAGTACCCTACAGTCTCTTAGGTTGGGCACTCCATTGGTGGACTAGGAGCGAGGTTTATCGTCTACCTATTGGTGCTAAGGGGGACTTGGGTCGACTGGGGACTACCAGTTTTGGAGAGACCCTTAGCAGGAGTACCTAATCTAGGGGAGGGTTGGAGAAAGGCCCTATCAGGAGGACATTGTTTTTGGGATGGATCCTGTCTCATGGGTAAAGTGTGCGACCTCTGCAGAGTGTAAAACTGACATGACAGCTGTGCCCACGGTCAAGGGCGGACGACGGGGAGCTGCCTCACTGGTAGATTTTGTTCTTATTTTCAAAAGCCATGTTTAAAAGTAAACCACGACAACGAAATTAAGTATACATGAAACGCGGAGCGCATTTTACTCCCTCCGTCCTGAATTGATATGTCACAATGATAATTGAGGGCACCGAGATACAGGGACGGTACCACTCCTTAGCTCACGCGTCATGGCGTCGTGTTGGCTCTTGTTATCACCTCGATGTAGAAGAGATCAACGATGGGGTTGACGTGAATGGGACCGTCGAGGCACCAGTGCCAGCGACGAGAGCCAGAGGCCCAAGATGCGTCCGTCATCGGGCGTGGGCTCATGAATTTTTTACTATTTTGTATTTGATTTAATTCAAAATAAATTGACTATTTGTCTAATTTTTTTTTATAAAGCATTTGTCTGATTTAATAAATTAAATAAATAGATGCCCGCCGCCCAACAAACGGGCAGGGAGTCAAGCCTTCCCATGGCCGCCACACTTGTAGAAAAATCACCCATTGGTCAGGTGGTATTTAATTTCCGTCCAATCAACGGACGGTATTTGTCTAATTACAGCGGGGCGAAATTAAGTATACATGAATCGCGGAGCGCATTTTACTCCCTCCGTCCAGAATTGATATGTCACAATGATAATTGAGGGCACCGAGATACACGGACGGTACCACTCCTTAGCTCACGCGTCATGGCGCCGTGGTGGCTCTTGTTATCACCTCGATGTAGAAGAGATCAATGATGGGGTTGACGTGAATGGGACCATCGAGGCGCCGGTGCTAGCGACGGGAGCCAGAGGCCCAAGATGCGGCTGTCATCGAGCATGGGTTCATGAATTTTTTTACTATTTTGTATTTGATTTAATTCAAAATTAATTAACTATTTTTCTGATTTTTTTGATAAAGCATTTGTCTGATTTAATAAATTAAATAAATAGAGGCCCGTCGCCCAACAAACGGCGGGGGAGTCAAGCCTTCCCATGGCCGCCAAACTTGCAGAAAAATCGCCCATTGGTCAAGTGGTATTTAATTTCCGTCCAACCAACGGACGGTATTTGTCTAATTACAGCGGGCGAAATTAAGTATACATGAATCGCAGGGTGCATTTTACTCCCTCCGTCCAGAATTGATACGTCATAATGATAATTGAGGGCACCGAGATACACGGATGGTACCACTCCTTATCTCACGCGTCATGGCGCCGTGGTGGCTCTTGTTATCACCTCGATGTAGAGAGATCAACGATGGGGTTGACGTGAATGGGACCGTCTAGGCGCCGGTGCCAGCGACGCGAGCCGGAGGCCCAAGATGTGGCCGTCATCGGGCGTGGGCTCATGAATTTTTTACTATTTTGTATTTGATTTAATTCAAAATTAATTAACTATTTGTCCAATTTTTTAAGAAAGCATTTGTCTGATTTAATAAATTAAATAAATAGACGCCTGCCGCCCAACAAACGGGCGGGTAGTCAAGCCTTCCCATGGCCGCCACACTTGCAGAAAAATCGCCCATTGGTCAGGTGGTATTTAATTTCCGTCCAACCAACGGACGGTATTTGTCTAATTACAACGGGGTGAAATTAAGTATACATAAATCGCGGAGCGCATTTTACTCCCTCCGTCCAGAATTGATATGTCACAATGACAATTGAGGGCACCGAGATACACGGACGGTACCACTCCTTAGCTCACGCGTCATGGCGCCGTGGTGGCTCTTGTTATCACCTCGATGTAGAAGAGATCAATGATGGGGTTGACGTGAATGGGACCGTCGAGGCGCCGGTGCCAACGACGCAAGCCAGAGGCCCAAGATGCGGCCGTCATCGGGCGCGGGTTCATGAATTTTTACTATTTTGTATTTGATTTAATTCAAAATTAATTAACTATTTGTCCAATTTTTTAAGAAAGCATTTGTCTGATTTAATAAATTAAATAAATAGACGCCTGCCGCCCAACAAACGGGCGGGTAGTCAAGCCTTCCCATGGCCGCCACACTTGCAGAAAAATCGCCCATTGGTCAGGTGGTATTTAATTTCCGTCCAACCAACGGACGGTATTTGTCTAATTACAACGGGGTGAAATTAAGTATACATAAATCGCGGAGCGCATTTTACTCCCTCCGTCCAGAATTGATATGTCACAATGACAATTGAGGGCACCGAGATACACGGACGGTACCACTCCTTAGCTCACGCGTCATGGCGCCGTGGTGGCTCTTGTTATCACCTCGATGTAGAAGAGATCAATGATGGGGTTGACGTGAATGGGACCGTCGAGGCGCCGGTGCCAACGACGCAAGCCAGAGGCCCAAGATGCGGCCGTCATCGGGCGCGGGTTCATGAATTTTTACTATTTTGTATTTGATTTAATTCAAAATTAATTAACTATTTGTCTAATTTTTTTTGAGAAAGCATTTGTCTGATTTAATAAATTAAATAAATAGAGGCCCGCCGCCCAACAAACGGACGGGGAGTCAAGCCTTTCCATGGCCGCCACACTTGCAGAAAAATCGCCCATTGGTCTGGTGGTATTTAATTTCCGTCCAACCAATGTGGACGATATTTGTCTAATTACAGCGGGGCGAAATTAAGTATACATGAATCGCGGGGCGAAATTAAGTATACATGAATCGCGGAGCGCATTTTACTTTCTACCGGCTGCATGGCGCACCATTGATTGGGCGACCGAATCTATGGCATGCATGCAGCAAATCGCGTTGGTAGTTGAAGCACACACGCAATGAACGCATACCATGCCATGCATCCAGTAATTGCGTTGCCAGAAGATAAAAGATGAAGAAGATGGAGAGAGCATATATTTTTTTTGAGCGAAAAATAGCGGGAGTTTCGCCGTTCCATTAATAAAAGAGGAGAAACAGAGTCATAATTACAAGAGCCCTAGAGGGGGGGGGGGGGGCGCGAGCCTAGGCGTTGAGCGGCACGACTGGTAGTCCGCATCTGCATCCCTTGCCGTGAGGGTCGGTGGTTGGGGGTCTGTTGAAAGGTCCGACGATTGCGTTCCTTCTAGATGTTCCAGAGGGCATAGATCATCTTTCCACTGAACTCCTAACGGGACGTGGTGGTAAGCCCAGACTGCAAGATGACCCACCAATCCTAGAGTGGGGCTGGCGGGATGGATAGCGGTGCGAGGATATGGTTCCAGACTTGCACTGCATAGACACAGTCCTTGAAGAGGTGCTCCTGCGTTTCCGGTGCCTGGTTGCACAAACAACATAAGTGCTGATTTGGCCACCCCTTCCTGGCGAGGACATCAGATGTGTTGAGCCCACCATGGGTAAGGGTCCATGTAAAGAATTTACATTTAGGCTCCGCATAGCCCTTCCAAATTAAGCTCGCCCTTGACCTCCTTGCTCCAGTAAATTGGATATGGTAAGCCGATTTGGTTGTGAAGGTTCCACTGGACGTGAGGGTCCAAAGTAGCTCATCCGGGTTATCTGAGAGAGGCGTGGCCTGTGCAATCCTTTCCCAGAGATCAATATATTGGAGAAGTTGCTCCTCCGTGGTCATGTGCGCAACCGAGTGGATCCAGTTCTGATTCTGCATGCCTTCGCGAAGAGAAACTTTATTGTTTGTGGCAATGGCGAACAAAAGGGGGGCGACCTCTTGCGGCGAAAGGCTATCGAGCCAGGTGTCTTCCCAGAATTTGATATGCTCTCCGTTGCCTACTACAATCTTAGTGAAAGCTTTGAAGAGTGCCAGATCCACGGCGGTGAACTTGATAGCTTCTGTGCCACTTTGGGTGTCATAGGATCTCCAATTTTTCCATAGCCAACGTAGGCGGAGAGCCCTACCAAAAAAATGGAGGTTTGAGATGCCAAGGCCCCCCAGGTGTTTGGGTCTACACGCCACCTCCTAGCTCACTAAGCATTGACCACCATTGGCTTGTTGTTTGACAGTCCAAAGGAAGGCACGTCTGAGTTGGTCAATTTTTCTGATCACCCACTTGGGTAGAGGAATGGATGCCATGAGGTAGGTCGGGATGGCTGAAAGGACAGCTTGCACAAGCACCAAACGTCCGGCCTTGGAAAAAAAATTGCCTCTCCAAGGCGCAAGACGGCCTGCGATCTTGTCCAGGAGTGGCATCAAGTGGATCTTGCGAAGTTTACAGAGACGCAGAGGCAACCCAAGGTAGGTGCAGGGGAACGAGCCTCTCTGGCCTACGAAGGAGGTGAGAGCATTCTCAATGTCGATCCCATCGCAGTTGATTGGATAGACCGAGCACTTGGACTTGTTCAAAGTAATCCTGGAGGCCGCCCCAAATCTATCCAACAGACCAATGGTGGAGTCAAGGTTTTGTTTGGTGGGCTGGATGGCCGCATCGTCCGCAAAAAGGGAGATATGCTCCCGAAGTGGTGGGTTTCCAATTGGTCCTAGGATATTGTTCTCGTCTGCAAGGTCGAACAACTTATGGAGTGGATCTATGGCCAAAATGAAAAGCATGGGGATAGGGGGTCCCCTTGTCTGAGACCCCTTTCGTGGGTGAAGCCTGGACCCCTGACTCCATTCAGGATTACAGCTGAAGAGGACGATCCAAGAAGAGTGGTTACCCAATCCCTCCAACGAGCACCGAACCCCTTGGCCTGGAGAAGATCAAGGAGATAGCTCCACTGTACCGAATCAAAGGCCTTGGTGAAGTCAAGCTTAAGGAAGAACGTCGGGCATTTCTGTCGCCGAAGTTTGAGGATGTTGGCTTGGGTACAAAGGAAATTATCCTGAATGCATCTCTTCTTGATAAAGGCACTCTGGACTGAGGCCACAAGTTGGTCAAGCTTGGACGCCAATCTGTCTGCGAGTAACTTGGAAAAGATTTTGCCAACACTATGTATGAGGCTAATGGGCCTATAGTCCTCCAGGCCTCCTGCATCCCGCTTCTTTGGAATAAGAATTATATTGGCCGAGTTAAGCAAGGGGAAGTGTGATGAGTGGCCACTCGCAAACCACGAAGCCGCGGCGATCAAGTCGTCTTTGATGATGTGCCAACAAGAACGGTAAAAAGTACCATTGAACCCGTCCGGCCCTAGGGATTTGTCGACCGGCATTGACTTGATGGTGCGGTTGATTTCCTCTTCCGTGAAAGGAGCTTCGAGCTCCAAGAGGTCCTCCCTCGGTTGGATCAGACGGTCCCATGCTAGAGTCAAAGTCCTAGGGACGATGGAGCCTAGGTGTTCCCCGAAGAAGCGAGAGCATTCCGCTTCCATCTGGTCATGGTTGATAGCAGCCCTAGATGGGGTGTCTAGGGCATAGATGAAGTTCTTTCTCCTCCTGCTGGAGGCCCTCAGGTGGAAGAACTTGGTGTTGGCATCAACCAAACGAAGCCATGAGAGGCGCGCTCTCTGCTTGATGTGGATTTTTTCGATGACGGCTAGGCTAGTTACCCGTGCCTTTAAAGCAGTTCTGAGCTCCCTCTCCAAGTCTGTGAGCACACGGGTTTCTTGGGCCTTGTCAAACAAAAGGATCAGCTCGTTGACAACAACTAGCTGAAGCCGGACGTTTGGGATCTTAGTACGAGCCCAGGACGAGAGGGCCTTTGCCGTACGTTCTAACTTGATGTGCAATCTTTTAAAGGGGTCCACGCAGGTTAACGGACGCTCCCACGCACTTTGGACCACGGTTAAGAAGCCGTCAAGGTTGGCCCAGTAGTTCTCAAATCTGAACACTCGAGGGTTTGGCTGCCTGGGGGTTGCCCTTATGAGGAGGGGGGTGTGGTCCGAGCTCAAGGACGGGAGCCCCATGAGGATTGAGTCCGAGAAGGCGAGCTCCCATGACGTAGTACAGAAGGCACGATCGATTCGAGTTAGGGTTGGGATGGCACGCTCATTGCTCTAGGTGAAGTGGCGGCCCAAGAGACGGAGTTCCTTGAGGTGGAGGTTATTGACCGTCGTTCTGAAAGCATCCATCAAGCCCTGGTCGATGTTGGAGTTATTCTTGTCTTTCGGGTGAAAAATTAGGTTGAAGTCGCCAATTAACAACCAAGGACTGCTCGAGTGACCCACCTCAGTGGCAAGGCCATGAAGGAAAGCCAACTTATGCACCCGATCTTGGGGGCCGTACACCACTGTGATCCACCACTCAAAAGGGTCAGACGTTGCAGTGATTTTTGCTGAGAGAGAGAGTACTCATTGAAGGAGACCTCGGAGATTGAGAACTCTGAGCTATTAACTGCGAGTAGGATACCACCCCGTGTACCCACTGCAGGACAGTGAGCGAAGGAGGTTGGGTCGGCGAAGGCTTGGCCTAAGCATTCCATGGCCAAACTAGGGACCCAGGAGCAGAATTTAGTCTCTTGCAGGCAAACTACATTGGCCCTCGAGTTAGCAACGAGGCATTTGAGCACGCTACGCCGTGCTCCAGAGTTGAGTCCTCTGATGTTCCAGTTGAGCAAACGCAGCCGATCTGATCTATTCATTAGGCACTGTTGACCAGCGAGGAGGAGAAGTGGCGTATCCTTGTCGACACAGCCAACGGAGACAAAGACGTTGCATACATATGAGATAGAACAACTTGCTGTCATAAGCAGTTTGCCGATACAGACGCAAATCAGGGCGATGCATGAGCAGAGCGCCGACAACACATCAGGCTTGTAAGGTAGCTGACACGACGCTGGCGCGGATACAATGAGTGTTGACAAAAGCCAAGATGAAGCTGGCGACACCTCTAGCTGACACCCAACAAAAGGTAGTGCTTGTCTTCATGGGAGACATGGCGACGGCGACAAAGAACCAACGACCAAACTCAGGCCGTAACCAGAGGGTGGGCACTGGACGCGGCCCCAAGGTTGAGGCCGGCCAGTGCCGCAGGAGCTAAGGCTGCCGCCTCTGGTAGCGGTCTAGCGAGGATGCTGGAGAGGTCGCACATAGTGGCAGTCGGTGCCCAGGGTGCCATTGCCTTGGCGATGCGCTGGCGAGCACGTGTCTCCACGATGGTCTTGGAGACGTTCCCAGCGGTGAGGCACACGCTGCGGCGAGCTGGGCGCTTCTGGAGCTTGAGACGACACCGGACATAGACCTGTAGCACGGGACGAGGAGCAAGGGCTGTGACGGATTGCAAGAAAGTGTGAAGATGGTCATCCTGATGAATGGAGTTGCTGTTTAGTACCGGGCTTGGTTGCTGCGACGACAGTGGTTGGATTTGCGCCCTAATGTTGTTGGCGATCTCCACAGGTTGAGGCGTGGTGCCCCTCTGCAGCAGCTGGACCGGGGGAGGGGTGAGCGCCTCCTGCGGCTGGCCCAGAACACTGGTGTCTCCGCGTGGCGAAGGTGAGCGGTCACGGAGCAGCCGGACCGGGGAGCAATCAGCTGCGCGCGTCTTCTGCGGCTGGACGTGACTGCTTCGCTGCCAGTTGCGCGGTAACCGAGAGCGGTGCCGCACAACCGGGGAGGATGAGCGGCGGCCCCGCAACACGCCGGCCACCGGTGAGGGAGGCACCGTCCCAAAGGAGCCGTCGCCGCCACTTGCAAGCTTGTACTGCATGTTGGGTGCAGCAAGTGAAGACGAAGAAAGGCTAGAGTGCATGGTTGGTGATGGGGAGGAAGCGACGTCTGGAACCACTAGCATAGACTTGAGCTTTGGCTCACATACCAGGGAAGAGGCGTCATGATGGCGATAGCGGTGGCACGGCTCGCCCTTGTCGTGGTGGTGGTCACGACCTCTGGACAGGGCGCGGGAGTCCCCCCTGCTATCGCGGTGGTGCGAGTGCGACCGGTGATGACGGTCACCATGATCCCCATGCCGATGGTGGTCGTCGTCATCGCGGTCACGGTCGTCGAAGCGGCAGTGGCGCGGCGGAGAAGGAGAGCGCTGCCGAGGGTAGGGGCGATGAGACGGCTCGTCGATCTGCCCTAGCGTCCACTCGAACTTGATGACGCGCACATGGCCGCCGTAGGTGTCTTGACGACGCTGGTCCTCCGGTGTTTCTAGGACGTCGAGGTGGATGATGACGAATGCCTGGCAGAACTTCATGGGGCGATGCAGCACCGAGCCGTTGATGTCGCTGGCCGGCGTGGGACGAGCAATGGAGAGGCGATGAGTCTTGGGGATGTTGTCCGGATTGGCTGTCCAAGCCCAGACGTTGAGGGTGGCGGTGTCAAGGAGGCGCGAGGACTCCTCCTCCATGCATTGGAGTACATAGGCTGGGCCGATGATGTTCTCGACGACGCGGGGACACCAAGCGTGCATCGGGACCCCCTCCAAGCAGAGGCGGACGCGGTGGCGGATGGGCGCCGGCATGGAGGTGAACCTCGGTGTCCACTGCCTGAACTCGATGTCGAAGGAGGCGTGGCAGAAACGGCCGCGTTCGACGGCCTGGTTCCTCTGCTCCTCGGAGTCGAAGCGGACGAGGAAGTCCTCCGAAGCATGGTTGGAGACGTGGACGTTGGAGTAGCAGCAGTCGGCCGCCCCCATGGCCGCAAAGTGGACAGTCGTCAGAGCCACCAAGGGCTGCGGGCGCTGCCTGCCGTGGAAGGAGGCCGTGGCCCATGTCGAGGTGGCCGTCGCCTATTGGGAGTCGAGGAGGCTATCAGAGAGGACGCAGCTCGCCCACTCCCTAGGCTGGTTCTCCGGCTCACCCATATCGATCGTCGAGGCGCGGGGTTGCTGTGGCGCGGCGATGAAGGAGTGGCGTGGTTTGGGTTCTAGAGGCGAATTGGAGCGATGACAATGGGCAGCGATGTGGCCGGAGCGGAGACAAGCCCGACATTTAACGGGATCGCGGCAGTCTGCACGAAGATGGGAGCCAGAGAGGCACCTGTAGCATCGTCGGGTCTTGTCCTTCTTCCCGTTGACAAGAGCAGTAAGTGCAGCGCGGTTGGAAGGTGAGGCGCTGGGTCGCCGAGCACGCGGGGAGGAGCTGCGCCACCAAAACCGCGGCTTAACTGCACACCAACCTTCCTCTGCCTCTTGTGCTGGTTGAATGTGGCCAGCCGTGCCTCCACATTGCCGCAGCTGAGGCGACGACACGCCAAGCTTCAGTACACCAGCCGCTTCTCGAAGTGAGGCGGCCATTACTTCCAAATCGGCGGACGCGATGGCTGCCGCAAGCGAATCCCCACCAGATCCGCGCCATGAAGGAGAAAGAGCAGCTGGAGCAGAGGCGAATCGGACCAAGGGTCCCTTGCTGGAGCCGGATCTGGCGACAACTGCATCTTTGAAGGTGAGCTGACCTGGGCGGCATGGGGCGCGACAGAGCGAGGTAGGCTTGAGGCAGGGCTTGGGTAGTAGGGCCGTGCCGGGGTGTGAAGCTGGGTTCGCCGGCAGGGGCCTGGACAGGTGGATCGGTGGCGGCGGCGACAGCACAGGGGGAGCGGGGCGAGCGAGCAGGACAGGAGCGTGGGGAGCCATCTGCGATTCGAGAGAGCGGCCCTCTTTGATATCTTGTTTAGTTCTAGTTTTTGTTGGGATTGTAATTTTTGTTATTTTTGTATAGACTATTTACTTTATTTTTTAAAAATATATATTTTTAGGACTTTGTAGGGTTTTTCTCAAAGATCTCAAGAATATTTTTTTTAATAATTTATTTAGCTCTTTTATAGCATGTTCAAAGATGGTCAAATTTTCCCAACCTCAACTAAACTAGAACTAAACAAGCTATCAAAGGGGGCCAGCATATATAGCTGGGGGATGCAAGAGAGAGGTGACAGGGAAAGATTCCCTCTCTTCCCTGCATTTCCTCTTCCCTCGATGCAAGAGAGAGGTGACAGGGGATGCTAATGAGTTTGAGGGGGGACGTGTTCATAAAGAGAGAGAGAGTTTGAGAGGGACAACAGAGAGTTTCCGGGGCGAGGTAGGGAGTTTGGGCTGGGCGATCGGGATTACTATGGCTTGAGAAGACAGATGCTTCCCGTCCTTGGGCTGGGCTCCCTTTCCAAATACCTCACAGCGCCCGGGCTTCATTTGACGTAGCAGTTGAAACTGTTGTGGGCAATGGGAGGAACACCAAATTCTTGGTTGCAAGGCTTCACTATTCCTGATTTGGCGCCTAATCTCGTCACTTTAATCTCCAGTAAAGCCATCAAACAGCGGACGGTGGCCCAAGCACTTGGTAATCGAAGATGGGTCTATGATATCAAAGGTGCTCTCTCTGTTCAGATCATTGTGGAGTATCTCCTTCTTTGGGACTTGGTGTAGGGGTTGGTTCTGCAGGAAGACATCCTTGATCAACACCATTGGCGCCTGTCCAAGTCTGGTTCCTACTCTAGCAAATCCGCCTACAACGCTTTTTTCATTGGGGCTATCAAATTTACTCCTTGGAAGACCTGGCCCCGCTGCGCTGTAAGCTTTTTATATGGCTCGCCATCAACGATAGATGTTGGACTGCAGACCGGTTGGCCTACCTCATCCTGCTGCCTGCCTCCTCTGTGATCAGGCGGAGGAGTCGATTCAGCATATTCTTGTATCTTGCCTCTTTGCCCGACAGGTCTGGACTGCCGTCCTTCAACGGTTTGGGTTGTTAGACATTGCAACTCAGCCCGCCTCTGATTGTTTCTCCAGCCGGTGGTTCAATGCAGCCAAAGGCGTCCCCAAAGAGCTCAAGAAAGGTCTCAACTCCATGATTATCTTGGTCCCTTGGGAGCCGTGGAAGCATAGGAATGACATTATTTTCAATGGTGACAGTCCTAGCAGTGCTGCTGGCAGTGAATAGCGAGGGTGCTCTGTGGTGTATGGCTGGAGCTTCTTGTCTTAAGAAGCGTCCAATTTCGTGCCCAAAGCATCGAGGCGGGACTTTGATGGAACCGTCGTCTACATCATCTGGAATATTTGAAAGGAGAGGAACAGGCGGATTTTCCAGCAGCAAGGGAAGATTTCGGCCCTTCTTGTTGATGACATCCTTAGCGATCTCCAGTGCAGGAGAGGTGTTGTAGCCCCAATTTTGTAACGTAGCTCTTTTCTGCTCGGACTTGTGCCTTTTTGAACGGTGCTTTCTTCTTAATGGAATGGTGGAGCTCCCGCCCTTTTCGCTAAAAAAAAAGGGAGATGATGCGCAGGCCGGCTGCCGCTAGCATTTAGCCTTGTTTGTGCAGGATGGTACGGTCATTTTAGCCTTTTGAGTGGCTAATAGGCTGTTTGGTTGCCTGTATGCATAGAGATTTGCATCTATAAATGCAGAATCTTGCTTTTTTCTTATGTTTGGTTACCTGCATCTGGTTTTGAGCCTGGCTCTCTGGATGCAAGATTCTCCATGCAGCCTGGCTCTGGAGATACGGAGAAATTGAGCGTATCTCTGGATGCAGTGCATGGCGGCCTGGTGTTCTGCGCAAGGGGCCACTGTCAGCCAGTAACAAACCATGTATGCGGTGCCACATGGCATGTAAGCTTTTCTTTTATCCTTTTTTGTTTATATCTTTTGATTGGCAACTCCGATTGCCAAACACCGTCTCTGCATCCGTACATCCCGTATCCCATCAGCCTGACTAAGTCGAACGGGCCAGGCTGGTGAGAGAAGGCAACCAAACAGCCCCTAAGTGTGTGTTGTGGGTGGTTGGATGGGTGTTGCCCTTCCTTGCACTTAACCTTTTTCTTTCTTAAATGAAATGACACGCAGCTCTCCTGCGTGGTTTGAAAAAAGAATTTTAAATGAACAGCTCCCTGTAATCTTTAGATTAGAATTTAGACTTGGAGTTAAGTTCGATAATCAATATGGTGATTAATTAAAAACTAAACATATATACAATTTTATTGTTGCTAATTTGTTTTTTTATATATCCAACGATAACGAACTAATTTAAAACATGCCCTTAGTTAGTCCTAAAATACTAGAAATTCCCACGCTAAAAGAAAATACAAGAAATTCCCACATTAACGGGAAAAACTAAAGGATCCACACCTTCGATTATAGCGGATCAGATTATAACGGTCTAGATGAAAAATAGATTATAAATTTGCGCTAACAAATTTGACACAAGTTGCCACATCAAGTACATTAGGATCGCATGTCCAGACATCCAGGCAGTTGATGTTTCTAGCGCGTGTTAGGAGACAGGCGTGAGCGTGCGTGTGGTGCAAGGTTCCAAAAATCGCTAATCGGTAATAGATCGGTGAGGTATCTATTAGGGATTAATTGTATTAGTCGGGATTAATCGGAAACTAATCGATAGACATTAATCGACGAATTATGATATTATGAAAGTTCTTTTCGAGGAGATTCTATCCATATGGTTTTTGTGTGCTTAATGCAAATGGTTCAAAAAATATTTATGGATAAAATTTTAAAACTTGATTTAGGACATATCTAAAATGATTATTATTTGTGAACTGGAGAGTATCCCTCAAGCAAGGGTGCTAGTTGCCAAGCAGTAATATCTCCGAAGGGCGAAGGCCAACTGCCACGCAAGAAAGGAAGGGAGAAGAGAGGCTGCAATGCACACCACCCCTACATTAAAAATCTGATAAATGACCAACGCGAGTCAGTGCATTGTAAGACAAACTCAACTATTATTACCAATGCCTCGGTATGTAACTAGGCTGCTGAAGGCCGGAGTAGTTCATTTTAGTGTTACATAACATTATGTTTTATGTAGCAAAAATTAAGAGTACTTAAAAGGATGTGTAAAGTTTTTTAAAAATTAATTGAAAACTAGTTTTAGGATATTGATAGAATACTAAAAGCTTTAAAAAAAAATAGGTTACAACATATAGGCTATAGGCCCAGAGAAATGGTACGATAATTCCTCTCTACTTGTGTTTCTGTCAAACCAAGGATTCTTCCTTCATCGACGTTTACTCCTTTTGACCTGCTCATGGAGCAATAGTAAAGCATTAACCAAAAGCTCACTTGATACGTTAAATATACTTACCCCTCAGCTTATTCCTCCCCTGCTTGCCTACCTACACTACTACAGAGAAGGGTTTCACAAACGGTCCATTACAAGAGGTTGACTTCGGCCCGCTTGTTTGAGAACTGCAAGCGGTTCGAAGCCAACGGGTGGGAGGTGGCCGGGAGGGGGATCACTGCAAGCGGTTCATGAGAAGAACCGCTTGCAGTGTCCGCAAGCGGTTCGTACTTTGAACCGCTTGCAGAGCAGGGGCTCCGCAAGCGGTTCTTCTCACGAACCACTTGCAGTGATCCCCTCCCGCTCTGCACATTTAAACTCTGCCTTCCTCGGCGAGCTCGCACAGGACAAGCTGCTGTTCATGGTGGGCCGAGCTCTGCTCATAGGGGAGGTGCTGCCAAATTTTTCAATTGAAGATCTTTGGTCCAAATTAACTGTTTCAAAGGTTAGTAGCATGTTGTACACATCATTCTCTTCTAGATATTGATGTTTTCTATGCATTGGATGTTGAGAAATCTTGTTTTATTCATGTGGAAAGGTGTTTCTTTTGCTACCTTCACTTTAGAACTTTTGAGGCTCTTAGATCCAAATTTAGTGTTTGAAAATTGACTAGCATCTTGTACATATCCTCCTCTTCTACATATTGATGTTTTTTATGCATTGGATGTTGAGAAATCTTGTTTCTTCATAAGGGAAGGTGTATTTCTTTGCTATCTCACTCTAGAGGTAAGATATTGATCTAATTTTCAATCTTATTGTACAAAATATGGCATAATTAGAAGAAACAAGATGATAAATTGTTAGGATTAGAGGTCTAGGTGCTTTGGTAGCTTAAAGTGTTTGAAATACAAATAACTAGTTGGTAGATCTACACAAATTAATTGAAAGAAAGTAAATATTTCGTGTTAGGTAATAGAAAATAATTAAAACTATTAGACTTAGTTAGCTTTAGCTGAAAATTGTAATAGATGTTTGTATTTTTTTGTTGTTGTAGATGAATCGACAATGGATGTACAATGCGGATCGTCGGTCAAGAGAGTTCAGGGATGGCGTGAAGGCTTTTCTCGATGCGGCCAATGCATTATTGCCTCCAGGAAGCTTCATACCTTGTCCGTGCGTAGACTGCAAGAACGAGAAGGAGCACTCCGAAGGATGGTTGGTTATGAACCATTTGGTCATGAGAGGTTTCATGCCAAACTATATCTACTGGACCAACCATGGCGAAGTAGAGGAGATTCTAGAGGAAGACGATGAAGAATACGAAGTAGACCAAGAAGAGGATGACGAAGTGAACACTCAATTCGGGTCTTGTGGAAGATGCACTTGAAGAGTTTGGCGACGATGAGCTAGACCAGATGCTCCATGACGGAGAGGGAGAGTTCACGGAGGAAAGACAGTACAAGAAGTATCAGCGCATGGTAGAGGACCACAAAACTCCTTTGTACCCAGACTGTGGGCAGGGACACAAAAAACTGCGTACTACACTGGAACTCATGAAATGGAAGGCCACAAAAGGTGTGTCGGACAAGGGATTCGATGAGTTGTTACCACTCGTGAAAAAGTTGCTTCCGGAAGGTAACACTCTACCCGAATCTACTTACGAATCAAAGAGAGCCCTCTGCCCTTTCGGATTGCAAGTACGGAAGATACACGCATGCCCTAATGATTATATCCTATATCGCAATGAGTATGCCGATCTGGAGGTTTGTCCAGTGTGGGAGGAATCACGGTATAAGGTGCAGCGTGACGACCCAGGTGAAGTAGATGGGAAGCGTACGAAGAAGAGAACTCCAGCCAAATTGTTGTGGTATTTTCCTGTGATCCCCCGGTTGAAGCGTCTATTTGCTAACGAAGGTCATGCCAAGATGATGTGTTGGCACAAAGAAGAGCGTAAGGAAGATGGGATGCTTAGACACCCTGCAGATGGCTCTCAATGGAGAAAAGTTGATCGGACTTACCCGGACTTTGGAAAAGAGGTCAGAAACATAAGGTTTGGGCTTAGCACCGATGAGATGAATCCTTTCGGCCAGTTGAGCAGCATCCATAGCACCTGGCCTGTGACGATGTGCATCTATAACATTCCTTCATGGCTCTGCATGAAGCGAAAGTACATTATGATGCCACTGTTGATCGAGGGACCAAAGCAACCTGGGAACGACATCGATGTCTACCTAAAACCATTGGTTGAAGACCTTGTGAAGTTGTGGGAGGAGGATGGTGTACGGGTTTGGGATGACTACAGAAGAGAGTATTTCAGCCTGCGCGCAATGTTGTTTGTAACAATCAACAATTGGCCTGCTCTCGGTAATCTGTCCGGGCAAACAGTCAAAGGGTTTAAAGCCTGCACCCAGTGATTAGATGAAACGGACTACATGTACCTGAAAAACTCTCGGAAGTGTGTATACATGGGCCATCGCAGGTTTCTTCCTAGTAGTCATGCATTGCGGTGGAAAGAGAGAAAATTCAACGGGCAACCAGAAACCCGTGGCAAGCCTCAGCATCGTAATGGCCGACTTGTTTTTGCTATGGTAAAGGATCTAAAAGTAGTGTTTGGAAAGGGTCCTGGAAGCATACATGTACCGAACCGGGATGGTCAGGCACCAATGTGGAAGAAGAAGTCAATATTTTGGGACCTGCCGTATTGGGAAGTGTTGGAGGTTCATCACTCACTAGACTTCATGCACATCACCAAGAACGTGTGCCAAAACCTGTTAGGGTACATAGATATGTATGTCAAATCAAAAGATACCCTCCAAGCGAGGAAGGATCTTGAAGAAATGAAGTTGAGAAATGACCTACATCCAAAAAATAAAGAAGGGACAGAACAACTGTACCTACATCCTGCGAGCTACACTTAAGCAAAGAAGAAAAAAAAAAGCATGATAGAGTGTCTGAACAGTGTGAAGGTCCCTTCCGGATACTCCTCGAATGTAAAGAGACTCATAAACATGAAAGAGAACAAACTCCAAGGCTTGAAATCTCATGACTGCCTTGTGTTGATGACACTGTTGCTCCCAGTGGCTATCAGAGGTATACTGTCCAAGTGGGTTCGGGGTACAATCACACAAAGCTGTGTTCCTTTTTCAACGCCATATCACAGAAGGTCATCGATCCAAATAAACTAAATAAGTTGGAGGCTGATGTGGTTCAAAGCTTGGTTAGTCTCGAGATGATCTTTCCTCCTGCATTCTTTGATATCATGGTTCATATCACTGTTCACCTTGTCAAGGAGATAGGTATCCTCGGACCCGTGTATCTGCACAACATGTTCCCTTTTGAGAGGTACATGAGTGTCCTCAAGAAGTACGTCCGAAACCGTTCTCGTCCGGAAGGCTGCATTGCCGAGGGCTACGTGACAGAGGAGGTGATCGAGTTTTGTGTTGATTACATTAATGATCTTGATCCTATCGGCGTCCCTATATCACGCCACAAGGGGAGGCTGCGGGGCAAAAGGACAGTAGGAAGGAAACCATTTGCATGCAATGATCTTAATGCATTTAAGCAAGCACATTTCACGGTTCTGAAGCAATCAACTATCGTCGCCCCCTATATCCTTCAACACAAGAGGACCCTAAAACGCAGCTTCCCAGAAAAGACAGATGGCTAGATAGATTTGAAGCAAATGAAAACTTTTGGAAATTGGCTACAAACCTACATCCTTCAGAAGGGGTCAAACGATGAAGTACTGCAGCGCTTGGCTCGTGGACCATCACAAGAAATCATGACATTCAAGGGGTACAAGATCAACGGTTACACATGCTACACCAAATGCCAGGATAACAAGAGCACCAACCAGAATAGCGGTGTCCGTATAGACGTCTTAGACAACAACGGCAGGGTGGACACATATTATGGTTTCATAGAAGAAATATGGGATCTCGACTATGGACCATTGTTGAAGGTCCCACTATTTAAGTGCCAATGGGTGAAGCTGACTCCAAGCGGCGTGAAGGTCGACAAATACGGCATGACAACGGTGGATCTCAAACAAATCGGCTATAGGCACGAACCGTTTGTTCTAGCTCAAACTGTGCACCAGGTATTCTATGTGATGGACATGAACTCAAGCAAACCAAAGAAGCAAGAGGACAAGAAGAAGGACAAGCTAAAGGACACGTGGTTCTCCACGGCAAACGAAGGATTGTCGGAGTTGAGGACGTCACCGACGAGGAAGAGTATGACCAGTTCAACGAGCTCCCTCCTTTTGCGGTTGATGTCGACATAACCGTCCTGAATGACAGAGACGTCGATGATCCTTACATACGTCGTGATCATAATGAAGGAATGGTTGTAAAGGCTAATTTGCACCTACTTAACATGTACAATTTTTGTATGTCATTGCATGTTGGACTTGTGTTATTTCTTTTATGTCATTTGCAGTTGTGTTATTTATTAAGAGAAAAAAATAGATAAAACAAATTTATCAGAGAAAAGAAAGAGATAAACAAATTTAGAAAAGAGAAGAAATAGATAAAACAAATTTAGAAAAGACAAGAAAGAGATAAACAAATTTAGAAAAGAGAAGAAAGAGATAAACAAATTTAGAAAAGAGACACTCTGCAAGCGGTTGGTAAGTACAACCGCTTGCATAAGCCCCCTTCTGCAAGCGGTTGTACTTACCAACCGCTTGCAGAGGGACTTCTGCCACCGAGGCCAAAGTCCTCTGCAAGCGGTTGGTAATTATAACCGCTTGCAGAAGCAGAGGGACTTCTACCACCGAGGCCAAAGTCCTCTGCAAGCGGTTGGTAATTAGAACCGCTTGCAGCCGCTTGCAGAAGACATTTCGTATAAAATCCCGCCGCCTCCTCCCCTATTTTCATCCCAAATTTTTCTAAGTGTCGTGCGCGCCTCCTTTGCCGCCGCCGTCCAAGATCACCTCCTCCGCCGCCGTACGTCCTCCAACACCGGGAGGCCGCCCATCGTCGCCGCGCCACCGAAGATCACCTCCTCGCCGCCGTCCTCCAACATGAGCAGTGCCGTGGACCACGTACCTGTGCCGTCCACCGCTAGGAGCTGCACTGTGCTGTCGACCACATCGCCGCCGACTACACGCGCGGTCCCGGAGACCTCCTCCTCGCCTTCTACTACACGTGCGGCGCCGTCGACACCAAGACGAAGCCGAAGGACCTGGTTTGCCGCTCTGCAATCCCTCTTTCCTCCTCCTGCTCTGCAATGCCCACCATGTGTTCGATGCTTGCTCTGTGAGGCTCTGTGATGATGCTTGCTTCTCTTTGCTCTTGCTCAATGATGATTGCCGGCTCTGATCTGCTCTTGCTCAATGATGATTGCCCGATGGTGCTCTATGATGATGCTTGCTGCTCTTTGCTGCTCTCTGATCTGATGCTTTGTGATGATTGCTCTGCTCTCCGATTCTAGCCTTCTTGCTCGATGATGCTTGCTCTCTAATTAATCTGATGCTCTATGCTGGATGGCTAATTAACTCTGTGTTGGATGGCTAATTAACTTTAGAAACTCATTGAGTTTTGTCATTTGATTCCATTGTGAAACAATCTGAGAGCAAATGTATATAAATAATGCCATATAGTTTTCCCATTTCATTCCAATCTGAGAGCAAATTTATATAAATAATTCCATATAGTTTTGTCATTTGATTCCATTGTGAAGCAATCTGAGAGCAAATGCATATAAATAATTCCATATAGTTTTGTCATTTCATTCCATTTTGAAGCAATCTAATAGAATTTTGGGAGGCCACCAAAGGAATCATATAAGAGAGAGAGAGGTGTGAGGCCACCAAATATGATCTCAACCACTGATGCCGAGACAAGGATATTGCCGAAACTAACAATGCCATGCGCTACACGGTTGCTTTTTGGAGAGAGGGTCGACCACGTGTAGCAGTTGACATTGTTGTAAGCTCTGCCTTTGGATCCTTGTTGTGCTGATCGATCTCTGTTGCTCTTTTATCCTGGTATATTGAGTTGCAAAGTTATATTCAGTTCTGAAGGCAGTGCTGTTGAACTCTTTAAATGTTACCAACCCGTTAGTACAATCTGAGAGCAAGCCATGTTACCTTATCTTGATTTTAAGCTCTGTTAATAGATGGATGGCTAGTTATTTCATGTGTTGTATACATGTGTGCATATATACACACACATATATAGATGTTCGATCATAATTTGATGCGTTATTTCATGTGCATTCGCAAGTTTAGATGGCGACACCAAGACGTGGAGGCCCGGAGTTCGATGAGGCGAAGAACTTAATGTTTGAGACCATCGCGTTGTCTACCCTCATAAGTACCGATAACGTCACCGAGCCGGGTAACATTGCCCCAGTACATATTATTGCCCCAGCCGGTCAGGCTGTCGATGCGACCGATAACGCTCTAGCCGGTCAGGTTGTCGATGCGACTAGTAACGCTCCATCTGGTCAGGCTGTCGATGCGACCGGTAACGCTCCAGCCGGTCAGGTTGTCGATGAGGTTGCTAACCTTGCTACCAGCGAGGACAATGAGAATACTGTCGACGACTCCGAGGTATATATCATGTAGGTTCATTCACACAAAACACGCTTACTCATTCATATCATATATGTTTTTGTATCAAGCCCGAAACATCGACCATATCAAAGTTCAGTCACCGAGGACCTAATAAGAAGCTGAAGACCAAACATATCATCACCGAAGTCGGCAACGACGGTAGTCTGTTAGCCCCGGTCTCGACACTTGCACCGTTCAACAACGCAATCGGCTACTACGTTAGGGATCACGTGCCAATCAGCATCAAGACATGGCCCAAAGTTCCTGCAGCTACCAAGGAACTCATATAGAAGGATATCAAGGCAAATTTTACATTTCCAGATGGGCTCGAAGCGAAGGCGAAGGCATGGATTTCGAAGAAGATGGCAACTTCATTTCAGCAGTGGAAGTCGAAGCTCACTCGCGATTACATCGACAAGGGAAAAAAAAGCCAGACTTCAATCAGTTTACTAAGCTGGCGGATCATTGGGAAGAATTCAAGAAGTTCAAGCTCAGTTTTGAAGGCAAAGCCGCAAGGCAGAAGAATAGGGAGAACGCACTGAAGAAGAAATACCACCACCATCTTGGGAGCGCTGGCTACGTTGGGGCTACACCGAAATGAGACAAGCGAGAAGAGGAGCTCAAAGCCAAGAATATTGTGCCCGAATGCGAAGGATGGGATGACCGCATGCGCAATTACATCATGGCTCACGGGGGCCAAATTAAGGACGATGGTAGCGTGGTGGTGGAACCAGAGTTGCAAGAAGTTCGTGAGAGGATTGACGAAGGCCTCGAAAATATTCGGTCGGGCTCCTTGGTGACGGACAGGGAGAATGACCTGCTAACATATGCCCTCCAGAATCCTGAGCACTCGGGACGGACAAGAGGTTTTGGGAAGAAGCCGTGGAGGCACGGCTTTGCGAGCGATGCACATACTTACAGGAATCGGGAGAGAAGCAAGAGAAGAGAAGCTTCCAGAGTGGCTCGATTGGAGGCGTAGCTCAAAGCCCACCAAGAAAACGTCGATCAGATGGTTATGCGGAAAATTGTCGAAGCAGTGAGCCAGGCGCTTCAGGGGGGAGCAATAGTTCCGGTCAATGTTCAGGGGCAGCCGGACGCCGTGATCAGTGTGTCCACTCGGCGGAGCAGCTGCGCGTCGGCCGTAGCCCCCGAAGATGACCTACTTGCCCGTCATCCAGTGGACAGCATCAAGGTTCGTCGTCCCTGCGAGCTACAAGTTGACATGCATAATCTCTCCTTTAAGGTGGCTTACGGCATGGCGTATCCGGTAGAGGCGGGCCAGAGGTTTCATTGTAATGAGATACCCCCGGGTTACTCCAAGGTCATGGTGGACGAGGTGGTCGACAGCTTCGGAGATCTCATGCTAGATATTCCTGCGGGCGATGACGTGATCAGCCTTGGCCAGGCCCTCCACGGCACATTCATTCTCTGGAGAAAAAAGTACATCATATTTCCAGATGGCGTGGAGACGACATCACCGGCAAGAGAGGCCCCGCAGTTGGAGCATGCTACAGGGCCAAGCTTGTCTCCACAACGAGAACCCACGCCTGCTCCAGCGTCGCCTTCTCGGAATGCATCCCTGGGGGTACAGGCCACGCTCCCACCTACAGCTCCACAGAAACGCCCGTCTCCGCCGCCACCGCCACAAAGCAAGAAGAACCCCCCAAGGACAACCACACCTCCAGCATCTCCCCTGAGAAAGAAGCTCGCTGTCCGAAGTCAAGATCCGGTGCCGGCACCTCCTCCCACGACGGTGGCATCTAGCCGACAGAGAAAGGGAAAGGAATCGGTAAAGTGTGCATATGACATGACTCCTAAGGAGCTGGAGGCAACAGTAAAGGCGGATGTGGCTAGGCAGCTCGCGCCAAAGAAAGCAGAGCCAAAGCTGAAAATTGATCCAAAATATATTCGTCAGTTAGTTCAAGGCGGTACAGCGCCACCGCCAGTGCTGACCAACTACGAAAGGTCAATAATGAAGAGCAAGACAAATGCTAAGATCAGTAGGAGGGCGGCCAAGAAAAACAAGAACAAAGCAGGAGATGAGGAGAGTATTGTCAATCAAGAGAGGCTGCAGGAATTCATGAAGGAGGCAGGGCTCGACACCCCAGAAGCAGCTCTCGGAATGACGGATGATCTTCCAATGGCACCAGTCAGATGGAAGTATCAGCTGGGCCAACCGCTGGTTGACCCAAGTGAGATAGATGCTCTGTCTACCAAGATGCGACAGATGCATATATGGTACATGAAACAGGCCATGAAAGGAACAACTATGTTTCCCTTAATTATAAAAGACGAGCACTTCCACCGCGGGGACAACATAGAAATATGGCTGGAATTCGAAGACTTGTACCATATATACCAAGGAGATGCCGTTAACGTGTCTTTCATGAGCTGCTGGTGCCTGTAAGTGTCTCGAACTCCTAAGTTTACACCGTTATTTCCTCCCGTACCATAAATTTGGACTCCAACTAACTAAGTTATACATATATATATATATATAGCATGAGGAGAAAGCTAAGGATTGACGTAGTGGAACAGATCGAGGGCATAGGAGTGGAGGGGATCAGTTTGTATGGAATGGATTGAGGGAATATGGATGTAATGGGGTTAAAATAGCTCAGCGAGTACGCCTTGGCAGACAAAACATTATGTGTCCATTGTGATCAGGAACTAGCACATATGAATACGAAGCATATGCGCCCGTTCGTAGTTACAACCAACACATATGTTCCAGCTCCCTACACAACACAACACTGATATACATGTGTCCGTTTATAGTTGGGACCAAAACATATATAATTAGTAATATGTTATGTACTATTAAGCACCGAATATATCTATGTTTTTATCTCATCTTTCAAAAATCCGTCACTAGCAACCTTCTTTGTGCTTGTCTTTTTTGAAACTGCACTAATTAATACTCCCTCCATCCCAAAAAATAAGGTGCGCATGCATTTCAAAAAAGTCATTAGTTGCAACTTTTGACTAATAATTAAGCTAAAAACTTATATTTTCCATGTTATGCATGTAATATGATTGGATTGATATTTGAAAGTTCTTTCATATGATGTTAATTTTGTATTTGTTAATAATATATCATGAAAGAAATTAATGGTCAAAGTTCGGCTTTGAAGACCGCGCCAAAAATTTATATGCCTTATATTTTGGGATGGAGGGAGTACTATATGTACTTATATAGTATGCGATATTGTTTTGTTCTCGTGTTTATCTACGGTAAAATAGCTTAAAAAAATTAAAACCACGTACGTAAGAAGTAGGTGGATACGTACGTTGTTCCAGTGAGCAACCTGGGCGAGTGGGAGGAATAAAGTAACCTGCCAAGCAGGCAACGCACAGGGATTTCAAATATCCGGGTCACTTTGGGAGCACAAAAAATGCGTGGAAAGGTGGCATAAAGAAACGAGGACTAGATCTCATGTGTAGTGTGATTTACCGGCAACCTCGATATCAAGAGCAGTGGGAAGAAGAGCTAGAGTCGACGACTTGATTGGGTGAATCGATAGGGACGGCCATGGATGGATAGAGAGAGCACGTATTTCAGGGACATCAAAAGCAGGAAGCCACTGCCCACTGATAGTATATATCTAACTACGCATGGAAGGCCACATCAACTAGTGCTCAGCTTGGGTTTGTGTAATCGCATGTACCGAGTGAGTGAGAAGCGACCGAATCCGACACGATTCCACCCGTAGCTTGCACGTTAACCTAGGGGCAGGGAAGACAGTGTCCAGTATAAACAAAACGAGAAAGGTTCATATTTGACCACTTTGTCTCATCTCGATACACAAACATATACAGAGAGAATAGCTAGTGTATTTCGAGAATACGGATTCCTCTGTACTCTCAAGACGAGTTTATAAAATTTTAGATTTCTATTAACCGATTCGAACCATTGATCTTATTCATCGCATCAAAATGTATATAGTTAGCAACCAAGTTTCATAATTTTTAAAATTTGTTTATTATTTGCTTCGCATTTTTGAAAATCAGCTTTTTTGGACGGTTCGCAAGTAATTAGAAGACTGATTTTCCAAAATACGAGACAAATAGTAAATAAATTTAAAAAAAAACTTGATCGGTAGCTACGTTTCAATGAGGTGAACAAAATCAACGTTCAGATTGGCCGATAAAATTCTCGGATTTCATAAATTCATTGGGAGTACGGAGAGATCCGTGATCTATCCATTCTCTATGTACACACACTTATGAAGAATTGCTCATAAAATTATTTACGCTACGCTGTCAAAATACCACTCTATGATTTCTCACTCATTTCAGTAGCATAGGATAGGATAGTTGAGCTCACGAGAAAAGAGGTGAGTAGCACCACCAAGTCCTCGCGGACATGGCCCCCTTCAATCGCCTTTAGGTGTCTGCATCGATCGGACTTTGGAGACAAGGGAGACCGTGATCACAACTATGCAATTAGTTGATAGATATTTTTTTTATCTTCTAGGTTTAAGGTTTGCTTTACCGAGCTCAATAATAAGGTCATTTCATATTCTTTCTAGGGTTTGAGGTTTATCCCTAGACACATTACATTCTCCCTGAGAAAAAACCTAGAAGAAAAACCTAGAAAGTGTAGTTTCCATGACCTTGTTTTTTTTGGGTCATTGGCGATCTTATGCCACTACATCACTCTCCAGTCACCCTTCTAACCAAACCCACCCACCCACGCGTATTGATTAGAGTAGGATATGCATTCCTTTTGAAGTTTGCTGGAACGAGCCTTTAGTACCGGCTTGTAATATGAACTGGTATTGATGAGTCCATATCAGTATTGGTTCGTATTACGAACCGGTACTGATGAGTCCGTGCGCTAGCTGGTCTGTACCCGTCTGCAAAAGGTATATTTACTGTTACTTCCAACCGGTACTGAAAGTATAGAATTGCTACTGTTGCTACAAACCGGTACTGGTGCACTATCAGTACCGGTTTCAATCCAACCGGTATTGATGTGCCGGTAAATTAGGCCATTTCTCTAGTAGCGTTTTTAGCAAACAATATTTTCCCTTCTTCAATATGGTCATGTTGAGTGGGCCGAATTTGTTGTCATCTTCTAAAGAGTGGCGCACCACAGTGACTTTGACTTCAAGTAGCTTAGTCTGGTTGCATCTGACTAGACCTGGAAGTTGGGTCATGTTTTCGTGGCTTGGCCCAAGCATGGTCTAAAATCAACAGCCTGAAGCATGACCCGGCACGAAGAAATTTGGGTTATGTGGCCGACTAGAATGGTGTTCTCGCCGGCCGAACTGAGCCTTGAAACCAGGTATATGGGCTACCAAGCCCAGACCACTCGTACGTGCTGTTCTCGGGCCATCACCCCTTCACTGCTGGCTTGCAATGAGATTCATTGCTGGTTTTATTATCGGTAGTGAATAAGCGACAATGTTGAGGCACCTTTATTACTATCCGCTGTGAAACCGGCAATGGTATATACCTATTACAACCGGTTCATGCATTGAACCGATATTATAATACCCATATTAGTACCGGTTCATGGCACAACCCTTAAGCGATAATTTGTATGTAACTATTTGCTCATGGCATGAACTGACGATCAATTTATGTATATCACAACCACCTATCTGGTCTATAACTATTCCCTCAACTCATTTTGGCCTATAAACTATAAGACCATATTACTTGTTCCTTCAAATATTAAGATGAGGCATACATGGTCCCTAGTCCCAATGACAAATCAACAATGGTAATGGTCAAAAGTGGTTTAACCAAAGTATTTTATGTATTTTCATATTAAAATATTTCATGAAATCAAAATTAAAGTATATATTTGAGATTCTTATGATTGCCTAATCTTGTAGAATTTTTTACATACTTTTTTTTTACTTTAAACATGTTTTAAGCATTTTTTAACAATTTTTAGGACTACTGCAAAATACTATAAAATTTTATAAATTGATATAACACACTAAAATAATGTAATCAATGTGCAGAATAATTAGGAACGTGAATATTTAATTTTGTTTGAATTTCATGATTTATTTGTAAAAATGCATATACCACTTTGATCAAATTGTCTTTATTAACCCGATTTTAATATTTCAGATACCTGAGTGAACCCGGTTCATTTCTTACGATGTTTAGACAATCGTACATGCATACATTCCAACGTTTGGTTTCTACCCATTGATTTCTTCGGTTTAGTCTCTTTTAATATATTATCCTTATACCTATTACTCCTATTGAGAATTTTATTTTGCTTTAGATTACATTCCTTGTGCATAAGAAATTACAATGCTCTCTCTTCGTTAATTATCCTATGTCTCAACATTACGTCCTAAGCGCCAGTTTAAGAAACAATTGATTAGAATGCATTCAGAGTGCCCTCTCATGCATGCCCGTAGTTTCATATGAACCAGTTTGCTCATTAATTGCTTTACACCACAAGAAAATTTTGTGTTTTTGACTACCAAAATTGTCTACCTAGTAGGGATGTCGTCTACCTTAATTAGGGTTATCAGCCGGCCACCGACCATAAGCTGTCGAGGATAAGTCGTCGATCACAAAAATATAGTCAACATCAAAACCGTCTACCACATTATGGTTGATGGCTATTCTTCGGCTTTCTATACCAAAATGGGGGAACTGACAACACCCTCCCATTAGGTCTTGGTCGACGACAAAATTAGCCATGGACCATATAGTTTCAAAGATATGATCGACAATCAAGATCCGATCATCTACCCTATTTTCAAATTATGGTCAACAGGCAGGGACTAGTTGTCTACCATAGTGGCCACCAGATTGGCCATATCGTAGAAGACTAGCCCGAGGTCGTCGATCATATGGTCAAGTTATGGTTGACATCCAAAGGTTAGCCGTCGATCATAAGTTTGGAGCAACAAAAAATTGTTGTAATTAAAATTACAAAACTCACAAATTCGCACAATATGGTGCACTGGTAGCGGGTGTTGTACCTGTAGGAAACATCCATATGCCCCATAATCCACAGTTTGACCACATTCATCCATATTTTCACCATATTTCAGCACATTCATCCACATTTTCATCACAAATACATCAAACATCAAATATTTACCATAATCAAATACACATTGCACATAAAAGTCCATCAAGTCAACATACGCCAACATTGTTCTCACAACGACCCAAACAACATTATCTATGCGTCAACATACACGAACACCAACATTAGAAAGCTTGAGGTGCATTGCCAACACTTGATCAAGCTAGGGTGGATGAGGAGGTGGTGGTGGCAATTCCTTGTTGGCTTTGTTTCCTGCTACCGGTTGATTCTGATGGTGACCAGTAGGTGGGGATTGACCTTGTGGTTCATATGGCCGGTACCAATCCTCTACCTCTACCACAACAAACATTAGGTCTAGTTTGGGTGTCCACCATCTAAGGGATGGTCAAAAATAAGATGAGAGAGTGTGGACTACATGGGACTCGGGTATCTTCACAGAAGGCCCATAAGTGTCTCACGGGGGAGGCCCGAGTCGATTGGAAGATGGGAACCACTCGGACTATGTCTAACTTGGATGCTAAGGAAAGTCCCGAGGATAGAGTTCAATTCCGTATGATTAGGGCATTCATACATGTAAATACCGAAGCGTATACGTGCTGGACACTCTAAAGATAGAATTCGGTACTACATATTGGATATGACCATGTAACCTTATCCCCCTGCATTATATAAAGGGAGGGGTAAAGGCCGTAGAGGCATTAGACGCATCATCTAGCATCTGAGATCCTCACAATTCCCAGAACACATGATTAGGGTATTACCTCCACCGTGAGGGCCTAAACCTGGATAACCCCATGTCTTGTGTTACCTTCAGGCTTGAGATCCTACGCAACCCCGTTTAAATTCATTGCCGACGATAACCCCCAGTTAAACACCCGTCGATAGTTGGCGCGCCAAGTAGGGGAGCGTCAAGATCATCGTCAAGCTTGATGGCATTTGTCAAAACTGCCAAGAGCCGTCTTCGTGCTAGTGCAAGCATTGTTCTTCGGATCCCTGGATTTCGTCACTGTCGGCATCGGCAATCTTCGTCTTTCTGATCCCAGAGAGGCCACATCTCAAGAAGGTACCTACGCTTTACCATCCTTATCACTATTCGGACTGGTGAATTTTGCAGCCATTGTCGCCGACTCGATGAGTCAGCAATTCCATCCTGCATCCTCCTACGGAGCGGGAAAAAAAGGACTCGGCACCAATGCTTCCCCAGACTCAGATGAGATCCAATCTGGGGGAGTCTTCGCATCTCGGCTCGGATCTCCCTTCGGGTTCAGGGACTCTGTTGCAACCTTTGCGCAGATCTTTCCTGAACTTAGGTCAGGAGGTGACCGCACTAAGAATCAATTCCAAAGGTCAGTCGGAGCGATCCGATCGGACCCAGCAACGTTCTTGGGTTTCATCAATGGTGGCCAATCTCTCGGACAGAGTGAGCAGGCCATCTTCTCCCACTCGGATTCCATGGCGGAGGCCATAGCACAGAGGTCTGCAACTACAACGAGGTCTTCGTCCACGGCGCAGGCTATCGATGAACTGGCCGCCACGGAGGCGGTCGATGCTGATCAGCGCCGCGCATAAGATCAGGAGCGCATCTGCCAGCTTCTAATCTGAGCCCGCAACGTCCAGAAAGAATTGCGGGCGATGAAGCTAAGGGAGCATGAAGTCTACATGACCCCACAAGCCAACATCATCGCTTCGAAAACTCTTTTGGAGACCATGGCTCCACAACTCCCAGAGGGCAGCTCGCTCATTCAAACCTTGGCCCTGGCATCGACCATGGTCGAGATGGCCGCGATCCAGTAGAACGACGCGCACCCGGTTCCAACCATGCTCGGGACAGCGAACAGCCGGTTCTCTTGTAAACGGAGCAAGGCGCACGTATCAGCTACCGGGGGATCACATCGATCGGCGGGCCATGACCTCCGCCATGATATAGAAGGAAGGAGGAGGGAGCGTGCCAACAGCGAGCGAGCGTCCCACAGCCATCGTAGTTGGCGCGACGACGACCACGCCGAGAGCACCGCCATTCGGCATGACCATCATGGCGGGCATTCTCATCAAGGCTAACGTCACTAACGCCGCAACAGATCTCCGCATCACCAACAACCACGCCCCTCGGAAGAAATTCGGGTGTACACCCCGGATCACCGCCGAGTGGTCTGGCCGGATGGTTTCAACCTCAAAGGTATCGATAAGTTCGATGGCGAGAGGGACACAAAGAACAGGATACTGCTTTACGCCTTGGCTGTCAGCGCGGCAGGAGGTGATCAGAACGCATGGAAAATTATTTGCCGGTCGCTCTGGCCCCAACCGCCCAAACTTGGCTAGCAGGGCTCCTGGAGAATTCCATTGAATCTTGGGATGATATCTCCACGAGCAATTCATCGCCAACTTTCAAGGGACCTACGAAAGACTCGCCGGGAGGTGGGAGATTGGCCAATTACATCGTTGGAAGAGCGAGACTCTCCGCGAGTTCATCAAGCGCTTCATGAAGAAGAAGAACGAGATTTGGGATGTTTCGGAACAAACCGTCATCGATACCTTAAGGCAATGTTCACCATGGCGGACAAGGAAGCCAACGCCGAAGAGGCCATCCTCAACCATCAGGGCGGTCACGACGGAGGATCCAAGAAAAAGCTGAATGGCGAACCTGGAAAGCCAAAGGACAAGAAACGCAATGGGGATGATATGGTCGCAAACATGGAACGCAATCGGCCTAAGCCCCCCAACGACAATGACTACAATAAAGTCATGGAAGCAGTGTGTCCTTTCCACCATCGCGAGAAACACGCTGCAAAAGATTGCCTCATCTTGCAAAATTTCTTGGATAATTCTAAACAGTCGGCGGCCAAGGGAGGCCACGGTAAGAAACCGGATGGGGACTATCAAGACGAAGAGCACGAGATCAGCTATATATTCGGAGGGTCAGATGCGTGTGAGTCCAAGCCGAAGCAAATGCTAACCACTCGGGACATCAACGCATTCTTGCCAGCGGCCCCCAAATATCTACGCTAGTCGGAAGTTCCGATTACCTTCGATCGATCAGATCACCCAGACCGGATACTCTTTCCTGGAAGGTACCCTCTGGTTCTTGATCCCGTTGTTCGAGGAAACAAACTTAAAAAGGTCCTGGTTGATCGCAGGAGCAGGATAAATGTCCTTTTCACCAAAACCTTTAACCAGATGATGATTTCATATTTCGAGTTGAGGCAAGGGTCATCTCCTTTCCATGGGGTGATCCCCGGGACGTCCACGGTTCCACTCTGGCAAATTTCATTGTCCGTCACGTTCGGGACAGAAGAGAATTATTGGACGGAAAGTCTGAGCTTCGAGATGGCCGATTTTGAAACGACATATTATGATATTTTGGGAAAGCCAGGTATTGCCAAATTCATGGCGGTACCCAACTATACTTACCTCGTAATGAAAATGCCGGGTCCCAATGGCGTAATCGCAATCCCCGGTGATGTGAAATAGTCCTTGGTCTGCGACAGCGAAAGCTGTGAACTGGCGCAGGCCTTGTAGGCTTCGGCCGAGATGGAGAAGATTCGGTAAGCGGTTGCCTCCATCCAAGAGGAGGGGGACATATCAGCCAAAAAAAGCTAAGATCTTTATCCAGTCGGCCGAGGAGACTAAGAAAATAATGTTGGACCCGTCTAACGCGACCAAAATGACCGTGATCGGGATAGGGCTTGGCGACAAATAGGAAGACGCGGTCGTCACTTTCCTTAGGGCAAACCAGACGTGTTCGCTGGAAACCCTCGGATATGCCTAGTGTCCTGAGGGGAGTGATTGAGCACTCTTTGCACGTTGACGACAAGGCTAATCTGATTAAACAACGGTTGCGAAGATTCGCACCAGACCGGAAGGAGGCCATCATTGAGGTATACCATCCCGAGTGGTTAGTGAATCCGATCCTCGTGCAAAAGAAAAACAAGACGTGGCGTATGTGCGTTGATTACACCAACCTCAATAAAGCATGTCCCAAGGATCCTTCCAGGTTCCCCCGTATTGGCCAAGTGGTGGACTCCACTGCTGGGTGCGAGCTTCTAAGTTTCTTCGATGCTTACTCGAGCTATCATCAAATTAGCCTAGGGGAGGAAGATTGTATCAAGACATCGTTCATCACACCTTTAGGAGCATTCTGCTATATCACAATGCCATTCGGGTTGAAAAACACGCACCATACAGCGGTGTTTGCACATTCAACTCGGATGCAACGTGGAGGCATATGTCAACGACGTCGTCGTCAAGACTCGCGTCAAACCGGACCTTATCGTGGATCTGGCCGAGACGTTCGAGAGCCTAAGGGCATATACGTTTTGGCAATATGTTAGCTAAGGTCGATGGTTTTTGTAATGTTGTCTATATATCTAAAGTGCTAACATGGCTACGAACCCTTAAGTAGACGGGCACTATGCCGACCATCGACCATTGTTTATTATGGTGAACGGCTGAACTCTAATCGTCGTGCACCTTTGTAGCCGTCAAATACAATGTGTGTGTGTGTGTTTTTTTTTGCGTTGGACGCACATCTTCTCAACAAATTTTCCCATTCGGTTTGACCGCCACAAAATGAGTAATTTTCTGCAGTTAAGAAAAATATAGTTCTAAACGAACTGTGTTAGCTAGCCATGTGCACTAATGTTGTTACAAAGTATAGGGAAATAATATAACCTTGGCTGCAATCCAAGATTATAGTTAGTTTTTTTTTTTTTGAGGAAAAAGATTATAGTTAGTTGCAAGTGGGTTAGGGCAACAAATTCGATCATGCAAGTCTCTTTCGGTCTTTCCTGCACCGGTGCATGAGCGTCTTCGTCTTCACGTCCATCTTGCCCCCTATAATTACTTCCCTGTTCTGTTGTCAAGAGTCAAGTCGAACACATCAAAATGAAACACGAGCGTGAGCCCTTGACGTGTCTGTAACAGCCCAATTTTGGGGCAATTTCGAAATTTGCTTGAAATTCAAAATTCATTCAAATTTGCTCTGAAACGTGGGCCCGTTTCCTCTCCTCTCTCTCTCTCTCTTCTCTCTCTCCCTCACTGCCCGATGGCCCTGCCGCCTCTTGTCTCCGCTACTCTGCACCACCTGCTCGGACACCGCGCGACGCGCTTGCCTCTACCAAGCGGCCGCCGCTCGCACATCATGTGCGTGCCACGCTTGTCCCATCGCCGCGCCGAGCCGCGTTGGCTTTGCTGCGCCGCGCTGTCCCGTCGCCGCACCGCTCGCCCATCTGCGCCACCGAGTGTGCCTTCGGGCCAGCTATCCCACCTCGTGCCTACAAAACCGAACGCTACCCCGCCGGCCTAGAATTTCCCATTTCCCCAAAATCTCTCTGCACCGGCGCCGACGATCTCCACGCCGATTCTATGATCCGTAGCCCAATTGCTTCCACCTGGAGCATCCCCATCTCTCCCCTAACCCGACGCCTAGCTTAATTTCAGCGGAGGCACTCGGAGCTGACGTGTCTCCGGTGCCCCTGTTTCGGCCACCGACGGGCTCCTCGTCGCCAGCCGCATCCGTCCCTCCGCATGCCCGTCCTTGAGCTCGGTAAGCACCCACATCATTCCCTCATGCTCCCCATCCAATCCCGTAGCAGGTAGATCCGTAGCGTGAGTGTGCATCTCCGGCGAGCCTTCGGCTCCGTCGCCGCCGTCGGGCCGCCTCCGGCCTCGGCAGGGCATCGTTGGGATCCTAGGGACCCGTAGATGCCGTAGCTAGAGCACTGTTAGCCGGAGTTGAGCCGTAGCGCCGCCGGCCATTTTTCCTCTGTCTACGACATCTACGGGTCCCTAGGATCCCAACGATGCCGTAGCTAAACGGGCCCGTGGTTGACGACTAGAGGTAGACGACGACCACGGGCCGTTGGATCAGCGTCTAGATTCGTGCAAGCTAAACGCTTAGAGACGCCGACAAGCGGACCCCACCTGCCAGTAGAACCCCGCGCACGTTGGTTAAAACTTGTGACCCGGTGCCTCTGCCATCTGGGCCCGTGGCCCACCAGTCGGGATAAGTGGAGGCGCACAATGGATTCACGCCAGCGCATGGCGTTGGCGCCCCCGCGAAGTACGCTTTCGGCGTAGCCGCCCTGGCCGGCGCGGGCGCATGCACTCATATGCGCCGTGGGCCGTTTTCGTCGTTAGGCCCGTCGGATTTTAATCTTTTTCTAGCTAATTTACCATTTAGCTAATTACCGAAATAGATTTTGAATTATCTAAAATAGCTAGAAACTCCCAAAAATTCTAGAAAAATTTAGATAAATAGCAGAGACCATTTTTTATTTTATAAAAATATGATAGTGATCACTATAAAAGGAGAATGGCACTGTTAGTTGAAATAGTAGATTTTCCTATATAGAAAATGGTTAAACTAATTCTAGGGTAATTTTGGTTATATTAAATAATGAATTTAACTCTAAAAATTCATTAGAAAATATAATGGATAGGTAAATGCCATAATAAATCTAGAACATTTTAAAAATGATATTCTTGTTTAAATATATTCATAGGAGTATTTAATCACTAGACACCATCAAGTAATTAGCAAATCCCATATTAAATTAGATTAGGTGCTGACTTTAGAAAATATATTAAAATGAGATATAAATTAGGATTACCTCATATATTTGCGAGCACCCAGTAATTGTCAACTCCGATAAACTTTACTTTGTACATGTGTCGTATTATTACGTACTGTCAACGTATGTCTCCTTAAAAACCCTAACTACCCTATTATGACCGTAACGTACGAAATCGTATTTTGGGTATACCTATTCTATTATGATAATATTGTTACTTAATAATGCATTAGGGCATGCATGGCATATCATACGAAAATTAGGATCGTTAATCGATCTTGGATGATAGTGTCGAACGGTAAAACCTAGGGCACGTGTATGCATCATGATTTCTACTTGCATTAGTTAGTAATTATTGGTTTGATTGTGTAATTAGATCTAGGCGATCCCGAAGGGAGGTTTCGTGACGCCGAGGAGGACCATCCACTTGAGTAAGGCGAGTTAACACTTACTCTTTAGATGTTGTCCATAATAGGGAGAGCCTGCGACTTTCCCTAGTGCGGATTAACATCGCTAATATCATGTTCATTACCCAGTTTTCCTTTAGCTATATTGTTTATTATTAAAAATGCATGCTTAGTAATCTGCCCTTGAACTGCTATATTGTTAATCATGTAATACTTACTTATACATGCATGCCCTTGAACTGCTTAGCCTTAATGACTGCCTGGATTGTCATATCCATTGATAGCCTAAGAATAGTATGGTAATCACTTTAACCCTGGGTAAAACATGCTTAGACTGGCTTAGGCTTAAACAAATCTTCTGTCAAACCGCCACAGAACGGTGAACCGACATTCACCGGTCATTCATTCCTTCATTAAAATGGCCATGACATGTGATAGTTAGGACTATTAGTTGCGTGTTGGGCTGATTGTGGTTGAGGGTATGGTTATGGGGGATGTCGGTCTGGTTTGGTCGGTTGGTTGGGATAATCATGTATGGCAAGGTTGAGGATCGTGGAAGTAGATATGAATGATTGGTGTGTTGCCTCGAGAGGACATCCGGATGGATGATTAAGGCACAGGGTGCCTGGTGTTGAGTTTAGCCTGGGCTTACCCAGGAGGAGCACGGAAGAACACGCGCGGGGAGATCGCTGCCATCTGAGGAATGGTTCCAACACAACGTGTGGCCATCGCGCGGAGTACGGGTCTTGGATCACCAGCTGTGAGCGCTCTGCGGAGGTCCTCTGGGACCATTCTTGATAGGGACCGGCATGGGTCAACACCGAGGGTGATAAAGGCCACACGTCCCCAGGATGATGGTTGGCTAGTGAGGGCTGGCAATCCCCTATGCCGAGGAGGGCATGCCATGGCAAGTGTGGTCCACAGCAGGATAGCCAAATCCTGGAAGGATGGAGTATCTAGGAAATGTTGGGGGCAACAAGAAGATTGGTTTGGTGAGGTCTGATAATGAGTATATGATGGTCGAGGCTTGGTCTGTTTAGGGTTGGTCGAAAGGGTCGGTGGTTTGGCTGGCGTCTCGGGATGTATTGTTCGATGCTAAACTCTTTGAGATAATAAGACTACTAATACTTGATGCTAGTTTAGGAAGTTTTTAAAGTCGTTTAAAAACTAGCCTTACGCAAATAAAATAACCCCTTCCCCAAATAAAGCCTTCTATACACTAATTGCATTAAGGGAAGTGTTAACTAGCCAGCATTTTGATGACGCTGACCTAGCCTACTTACATTCTTTAGACGAGGGAATCGAGGAAGATCCGTAAAAGTGTCATGAAGACGATGGACAGGACTTCGGTGGACCTGACAAGTCTTAGGGGTCACTCCGGTCGTTGGCTGGGTACTTAGCAGATAGGAGATTAATTCTTTCGGGTACATATTTTGGTGATAGTTGCAAACTCTGAACATTGTTTTGTATATTAAGGTGTGTACTGTCGGCCTTACTAAACTCGCCTAAGGGCGTAACAAGGTATGCAATATTCAGGGATTCTATTTAATCGATGTATGCTTGTATCGGCTATATAATCTTCCGCACTAGTGTACCGATCCAGGGACTAATGCATGAGATTCCAACTCTCAAGGTAAGTTAAAATTGAGGGTTGATAGTGTCACCGCCAGATAAGCTGCCGGCGCAGTGACATGGAGCAGGAGCAGAAGCAGGATTGCCACCACGTCAGCAGCAAGCCGGGAGCTGGCTTGTGCCATGTCATAATGCCAGGGGAGGATGTAAATGTCATTAACTAATACTAGCTCTCTTTTTTTGTTTGACGCCTTTGACTTTTGAGAACGCGTTTGACCATTCGTCTTATTCAAAAATTTAATGCAAACATGCAAAAAAATAAGTCATGTTTAAAATATCTTTATTGATAAAACAAATCACAACAAAATAAATGATATTTACATAATTTTTTTGAATAAGACGAATTGTCAAACATATGTGCAAAAGTCAAAAGCGTCAAAAAAAAAAGAGGGAGTAACATCAGGGTGAAGCTTTTGATGTCACATGTTTGCGGAGTATATGGTACGAAGTACGGTTTGGTTAATTATACGTGGAACACTGCTTCTAAGAATCCAAGACTAGTGCATTAGGAGTTGTCTGCGTAGCGAAATCATAATGCAAATTTGTTGAGAGATCGATGTTTGGACAGACCAGAGAAGCACGTACGATTGGTGCATGGGGTTAAGGTTAAGGATGACGTGCATCGGTGCATGCATGTGTATTCTGCGTTTCTGATCGACCCAGGGTAGTTATGTCTCGAATATGCCAACCAACCGAACCGGTCGTTGGTCGCGATTGGAAGCTCCTTTTACTCTGGAGACTTGAGGAGCTCCATCGCACCATATTCAGTCTACCGAGTGTAGCCTCTAGGTCTGACGGTTTTTCTGAACTCTTCTTCAAATCCTGTTGGAATATTGTAAGGAGAATCTTTTGACAGCTGTTCAGCATCTATTCCACTTAAATGGGCGTGGGTTGACCGTCCTCAATGACGCGCACATTGTGCTCCTACAAAGGTGGCTAATAAGGCCATGTTCTTTTCAGCGTATCGTTGCGTTAGCGTAATACTGTAGCAAATTTGAGAACCCTCGAAAAGAGGTCTAAATATTATAAAAAAATAATTAAAAAATAGTTTTAAAATCTTTGGAAGGACTACTAAAAGCCACGAAAAATCGTTACGAATTATCACAACATATAAGCTATATAAAAATAATAAAATTTGCTACCGTAATACGCAACGGTACGATACGCTGAAAAGAACAAGGCCTAAGCCCCGGAGAGCATCAAATTTTTGGCCATCAATTTCACCCATAGTTTGAAAAAGTTATTTACCAAGCTCCTTGCTTTCCGTCTTGTCGACTTCATGGACACCCTCGTCTCACCTTGTCAGAGTGTGTTTATCAAAAAGAGACAACTTCATGCTCGTCTAAGGTAGAGTCGTCAAAAATTTTCACAGAACAAACATGCCACTTCTCCTCAAATTGGACGTCACCAAAGGTTTCGACTCAGTCTGGCCCTATCTCCTAGATAATCTTCGTGCACGTGGCTTAGGCAAAAGATGGAGGGAGTGAATTTCCATGGTCCTTTCCACCCATTAAGAATCCCACTCATCGGTGCCTTTGGGAGCCCAATTAGACACTGTCAGGGGCTCCGTGAAGGAAATCCCTTGTCGCCCTACCTCTGCAACCTCGCCATTGAGCCGCTCGACAGGCTCTGCGACATCAAGACTGATCTTTGGGTTTTATCCCCCATCAAGAGGTGAGGGGGCCAACCTCCACATTTCTCTCTACATTGACGATGTGGTCATTTTCATCGCCCCAGTACAAAGTGAAGTCGATGCCCTTGTTTTCATTCTTCATACCTTAAGAGATATTACTGGCCTTCGCACAGACTACTTTTCCAAGAGCACTGTCGCGCCGATTAGATATGACAATGTGAATCTCAATGAGGTCCTAGCAAGCTTCCCAATGGTGCAATCCTTGTTCCCGCTCAGCTACCTTGGTCTTCCTCTTTCTATTCAACAGCTTCGGCGGGTTCACTTTCTGCCCGTTATGGTCAAGGTTGCAAATCGGCTAGCCGCTTGAAAAAGTCCTATGATGTCAAAATGGGGTTGTATGACCCTACTTAAGGGGGTCCTAACAACGCTCCCAACATACTTTCTCTTCGTGCTAACAGTCCCACGTTTGGTGCTGAAACAGTTGGACAAATGACGTCGCGCTTGGCTATCACTACTGCAGATCGGGGCTTCACAAGCAGCCCATCACAAGCGGAGCCGCTTGCGACCCGATCGCCACAAGCGGTTTGTGGCCAACGGGTGGGAGGTTGGCGGGAAAGGGCGTATACAAGCGGTTCCAAGTTAGAATCGCTTGCAGAGATTACCGAATGCAAGTGGTTCGTGTCACGAACCGCTTGCAGGCCTCTGTAAGCGATTCGTGATACAAACCGCTTCGAGAGGGAACTCTATGCAAGCGGTTCATACCTTGAACCGCTTGCATATGCACTTTCCTCTTCCCGTCCACGGCATTTAAGCCTTTCTTCCTCCCCGAGCAACTCGCACAGTAGCACTGAAGGACTGAGCTGTTCATGCAGGGGAGGTGCTGCCAAAATTTTTAATTGAGGCTAATAGCTCCAAATTAAGGTTTCCAAGGTAAGTAAACATGGTCCCAACATCATTTTCGTGTAGATGTTGCTTATCTTTTTGCATTGCATGTGGAGAAATATTGAATTGATCTTGTTTGAACTGAAGAGTGTTTAATTTTCTAGCTCTCTCTCTCTAGATAATTTGAGGCAAGATGTTGATCTATTGGGGGTTTAAGTCCCATATTAGTTTTGTATCCTTCTTTTGATGTTGTATAAGATGTTGAAATTAGTTGGTAGGGTGATTATTTGTTTTAGAGAGCTAGATCTAGCTTGGTGCCTTAGTTTTTGTCGGAAGATGTCTATTTTGCTAGCTCTCCCCTTTAGATCTTTTGAAGCAATGTGGTGATCTATTGGATGGTTTTATTTTCAAATTAGTTTAAAATAGTAGGTAGGGTGATTATTTCAATTGCTATAGAGCTAAATAGATCTAGATTTTTTGCTAGGTTGGGAATAAATTATTTTGTGTATGAAATGTAATTAAAAAAGTTAGAGGGGTACACAATAAAAATCACATATGTTTATAATTTAGGCAAAGTATAGAAAATAGTTGAAAAAAGTTTTTAAATTTGTGAGGTTTAGTTGGTTTAGCTTTAAAAATGTAGAAAGTATAGAGGTAATTAAAAAAATATAACAATTAGTTATTTCAAGCTAAATATTTCAATTTGAAACATATAATAAGTGTTCTTATTAATTTAATTGGTGCAGATGAACCGGCAATGGATGTATGCAGATCGTCGGTCAAGAGAGTTCATCGATGGCGTGAATGCTTTTCTCGATGTCGTCTTTCGAGACTTGCCTCCAGGAAGCTTCATACGGTGTCCGTGCGTAGATTGCAGGAACGAAAAAGAGCACTCAATGCGAGGACGAATCCAAGGCCACTTGTTGATGATAGGTTTCATGCCGAACTATACATGTTGGACTCACCACGACAAAGTAGAGCATACCAGCATAGAAGACGAAGAAGAAGCAGATGAAGAGAAAGTGACATCTGATGGTATGCCGGACGCGATGACACACGAGGACGTCGAAGATACACAAGGCGATCAGTTTGGTGTGGATGATGACCCGAAACCAGATGCTGCGTGACGCAGAGGGTGATATCACAGAGGACAAACAATATAGGAAGTACCGAGGTTTGTTGGAGGACCAGAGAACTCTTTTGCACCCAAATTGTGGTTAGGGGCACAAGAAGCTATGCACTACACTGGAGCTCATGCAATGGAAGGCTGTGAGTGTTGTGTCAGATAAGGGTTTCGATGAGTTGCTGTCGCTCATAAAGAAGTTGCTCCCGGAAGATAACACCTTGCCAGAATATAGCGATGAGCCCCGTCAGGATCAGATCGAGAGGCTCAACTCATTAGGTCAACATTAATTTAACTCTGCACTGCTTGCATGAGCGCAACCCAGCTCGGTCCACGACTCGACGTGTATATCCAGTACTGTTTGATTTTCACGTGGACATGGCTTTCACTGTTTAGGGTTGTTTCAAATGTTGGTCTCATTGTCATAAGTTAAGGGCCGAACTTACTGGTATATAAAAATTGATGCATGCAATTTTCAAACCAAACGGTCATCTTTGATTCGTGTCTATGGTTTGGTTTTGGTTATAGTTGAAAAAGTTGAAACCTTTTAAAAAGAGACACGAAAAGCCTACAAAATTCATTAATAGTGATTTATGTCTTCCTATATATATAATAGTGATTGATCGGTACAGTAGTTGTTTTAGACTTGTCCCAAGCTAGTTAAAATTTGGAAACTTAATCCATAAAAAACTTCCAAACTATTTAGATTAATTAAGCATACAATAAAGATGCATCTTAAGAAGAACTCTCTTAATATTATAATTTTATTGTATTTTATAAATAAATTGAAAGAGCTTTTAGTGATCATAGTTATATTATTAAAACCATGTTAATGTCCAAAACGACTACTATATATTTTAAAATGGAGGAAGTAAATGTAAGAACTATAGTTATTTGTAATGTAACTAGGTACCTAGGTTCTAGGCAGTGGCCTCTCATGCCTCCTAGTGCCTAGGTAGTGTCCTAGACGGCCAGCCCACATAGGTGGTTCTAGATGGTGACTAGACAGTTCTAGGTGTCCATACGTAGGTGCTGTCTAGACGACAATTTACGTGGTTTTAGATGCCAATAAATGATTAGGGACATGACAATGCGGATGATTTTCTTTGGAAAAATAAAATTTATTCTCTAGCATCTTCGAACATGTTGTCAACATGCAAGTCAGTTTAGCCGCTTAGACGCGTCGGCTAAAGTACCAATATGTGATTTAGTACAAACATGTTCTCTACCATCTGATGTTGTGTCTGTTGTTTTTGCCCTCTCTCACGTGTACATACATTTTTTAAAACAAACACACTTCTTAATTTGAATTGTTGTCTAAAGTATCTCCCTACACTTACTAATTAACTATAGTTGTAGGTTGTTGGAAGGCAGGGCCCTTTAGTGGAGAGAGAAATAGGAAATGAGATGAAGCGGTCGGAGAGGGTGCCTCAATTAAGAAGGGAGGTATTTTTTGTGAAGGGCATGGGAGTGAGCGTGTGGAGGTAAAATGCGGATCTTAGGGCGTGTTTGGTTCGGAGCCCGCACTCACCGTGCCAGTCAACGGCGCGCGTTTGGATTGTGGCCGACAATTTGCACGGACGGGTGAGCGAGGCCGCGTCGGCGCACAGTAAATGGCAATGCGAGCGTTGGCGATGGCGGCCGATTTCCTCGCCAACGCTCGCCAACTCGTGTGAGGGCGCGCCCTCACTTGGCGTCGGCCGACGGTTGGCACGGCAAGTGCTGTGTGCAAACCAACCACGCCCTTAAAGTCTGATCATGGGAAGCTCGGCCCAACCCGGCCCGACCCGATTAGCGCGTCGGGCCTACCTTGGGCCTCAATCCGAAGCCCGACTGCCAGGCCGGGCAAAAACGCAAAATAAGACGTGGCCAGGCTGGGCCTTCGAGCTTTGGGCTTCAGGCTGGGCTTGGGACTGGAAAAGAGGCCCGACGTGACGGGCCGGGCCCGGTCCGACGGGACCCGGCTTTTCCAAGCCCGGTCCGACCCGGCCTTTGAACAGGTCTACCTTAAAGCAATATCGGATGGTGGCGAGCATGCATAGAACCGCTTGGGGGGGTGCATTTGCATTTTTTATAGGCATATGCTCGCTCGCTACAGTGTTTTGGCTGCGTGTCAGCATATATAGAGGTGCAACCACCGCCCCGATCGATTTAGCTCAGTACGAAGTGTGCTTACGAATTGCTAGTTTAGCAAGTGCCAAGTGATTTGCACTGATCAGTCAAGTGACCTGGCCCCTGGCACCTTACCAGCTAGAATTGTAATGGACGAGCAGCTGGTCTCCTTCTCCTCCTCCTGCTCCCCGGTGCAGGTCTCCTTCTCCAGCGCCGGCAGCCACCCCGTCCACGACCTCATGCCCTGCGACGTCGTCGAACAATGGTTGCTGGCTGACGACCCCGCGTGGGCCCTTGGGAGCTCGCTCCCCCACGATCGCGTCCTAGTGCCGGAGACCGCGCCGCCGCTCGCGGAGAAGCGGCGCGGCCGGAAGTCCGGCCCCCGCGCCACCGCCACCGACGGCCACAGCATCAGGCACGTCGAGGCCGAGCGGCAGCGGCGGAGCAAGCTCAACCGCCGGTTCTGCGACCTCCGCGCCGCCGTCCCCACGGTGTCCCGGATGGACAAGGCCTCCCTCCTCGGCGACGCCGTCGCCTACATCGCCGAGCTGCGCGGCCGCGTCGACCGGCTGGAGCTCGACGCGAAGGAGGCGGCGGCGGAGGCGGCGCGGGACGAGCCCGGTGCCGCGGGGTTCCCGGGGCTGGAGGAGAAGCTGGAGGTGCGCATGGTCGGCCGGGACGCGGCCAGGCTGCGCCTGGCGACGACGCTGGAGCGCCACGCCCCCGCGCGCCTCATGGCGGCGCTCCGCGCGCTGGACCTGCCGGTGCAGCAAGCGTGCGTGGTCCGCGTGGGCGCGGTGACGGTGCAGGACGCCGTCGTCGACGTGCCGGCGGCGCTGCAGGACGACGGCGACCTCCGCGCGGCTTTGCTCCCCAGGGTGCAGGACAGCTAGAGTAGAGCTAGCCGTAGGTCCTATATGTATACGTGCTTGTACGTATTCTACTACTACTATCTACATATATATCTCTCTGCAGTCTGTGCTAGTACTAGCCTGTTTGTAATTTATCTCTCTCTCTCTCTCTCTCTGGATTTAGTTCCATGCGTGCTTGTAGTCTCTTGACAATATTGCAAATACATGAATCGTATAGCACGGCATATATACAATATGAGGTAGGATATGTGTGGGTACAATAACATATACTAACTAGCTAGTATGTCGCGACTTTGTATCGTAAATATGGATGACAATCCACCTTTCAATATGATATTACACATGTTTGTAGAAAAAGGAATGACATTAATTAGATCGATATAAAGCATTTTGTTTGTATAAAATGGATTAGGAAGAAATTTCCTCTCTTTTGTTTATCATTTATTTCTATAGATTAAACATTATTTTCAAGGAAGGAAAAAAAATCGAGTATAGTTCATATTCACGGAGCCCTCGATTTGCTTGGTCGTAACCTGGGGTTTGTTACGTAATAAAGTTTGTTCCCATTAACTGTTCGGGATAGACTTATCTATCTTGAAACAAAATTTGTTGTTGAATGATGATCAACAGCAATTGTTGCTTGACACTGCCTTTTCAAGCGAACGCATATTTATGGTAAACCAAATTTGTTTCCTCTCACTGGCTATTGAACTGCTTGGGTTGTTCTTCGAAGAGATGTTATTTTAAACAGAACACGGTTTCCTATAGGCTATGGAGGTTCCGGCTTATCCATAGCTGCTGGTCGTACGCCAAGATCTATGTGTAACACCCACATCCCTTTTTGTTCTTTTGCACAAAAAAAAAACTCTATATTTCGAGTCAAAAGCAATCGGGTTTTTCTTCTTCCTCCTCTCCTCTTCTGTCCGCCGAGCAGGCCGATACCCATCGCCGTTGCATGAGCTTAGCACGACAGTCGGTGCAGATCCCTTTTTCTTTTAGTCTAAGCCATTATAATCCGATCTACTATAATCGACGATGTAGTTTTTTCTTCAATTAAGGTGAGAATATTTAGTATTTTTCATTAAAGTGAGAAGATTTAGTATTTTTTTCATTAAAGTGAGACTACGTGGTATCTGACAACTAACTTGGTGGCTCTATTTTATTTTGTTTTATATATACAGTAGATCGATAGATATCATATCTTCGTACGAGTTTAAGCATCCTATTTCACTATTTGGAAATTGACTCCAACAAGCTTGGATTTAGATATTTTAGAGTGATATTGACTCCTATATCACTCAAGCCAGCCATGCACAATGGACTAGATAGAAGCCTAGGACTATAGGTATTAGGCAGGCATGACCGAGATCGGTGTTGGAGAACAACCATGTTTCCTAGCTAGTTTTATTACCAGTTTTTTTATTTCTTTAGGGATTTTTTTTTGGTAATTTAGGAATACGAAAGTCTCAAGTTTTCATATAATATTCCCTTTTAAAAAAATCATTAGGGCACTATGTCAACTCTTTGGTGGGATGACCTGACATTTTCAGTTTCGCACGTGATTCTATATCATCAGGTCATGCGATAGTTCTCTTCAGGTCATTGTATTTGTTTATCTTCGCTTAGAATTGCTAAACTATAAAAAAAAATTCAAAGTACCTTAGAAAACATGACGCAACATTCAGAAAAAAAAATTAACAATATGCAATAGCTAAAACGTTTGACTTTTTAATTCAAAAATAAGTGGATAAGATTAAAAAAAAAAGTAAGCTGAAGGGAATCCTTATCACATATATATATGAGTACAGGCGGGGTGATCACAATTTAGGGACTCAGGAAGACACCGAGATTAAGACCGTGCTTGGATGATAGTTCTAGACAAGAAGAAATCCCGTCGAGACTGCGATTGTAGGGATGTATATGAATTTATATGTGTTGAGTTGTGAGACATGTTACAAGGATCAATGCAGGGAGGTATTTATAGTTCCATGCGTGCTTGTAGTCTCTTGACATTGCAAATACATGAATCGTATAGTACGACATACAATATTAGGTAGGATATGTGTGGGTACAATAACATATACTAATTAACTAGCTAGTATGTCGCGACTTTGTATCGTAAATATGGATGACAATCCACCTTTCAATATGATTTTACACATGTTTGTAGAAGGAATGACATTAGATCGATACAAACCATTTTGTTTGTATAAAATGGATTAGGAAGAATTTTCCTCTCTTTTGTTTATCATTTATTTCTATAGATTAAACATTCTTTTCATGGAAGAAGAAATGAATATATTTCATATTCACGAAGCCCTATATTTTCTTGGTCGTAACCTGGGTTCGTTACTTAATAAAGTTTGTTCCCATTAACTGTTTGGGATAGACTTAATTATCTACTACCTCCAATCACAAAAAGAAGTCGTTGTTGACTTTTGAACACGCCTTTGACCATTTGTGTTATTCAAAAATTTAGTTCAAATATGTAAAAATATAAGTCATACTTAAAATAAATAATATTTATATAACTTTTTTGAATAAGACAAATGGTTAAAGGCGTGTCCAAAAGTCAACGGCGGCTTCTTTTTTGTGACCGGACACTACAGTACTACGCAAATAGCCTTTAGTCCCGGTTTCCCCAACCGGGACATTCTCGGGACTAAAGGTTTGTGGTTTTTAGTCCCGTTCCCCCCCCCCCCCCCCCAAATATCTAAAAATATGGCGAACCCTTCTAACCAACCCACTCATGACACTACATGACGCTTCACTCACCCTTCTAACCAACACACTCACCCAAGCGTATTGACTAGAGTACGTAGGATATGAATTCCTTTTAAAGTTTGCTGGATCGAGCCTTTAGTACCGGTTCGTAATACGAACCGGTACTGATGAGCCCATATCGGTACGGGTTCGTATTACGAATTGGTACTGATGAGTCTGTGTGCCAGGTGGTCTATACCCGCCTGCAAAAGGTATCTTTACTGTTGCCTCCAACCGGTACTGAAAGTCTAGAATATTGCTACTGTTGCTACGAATCGATACTGGTGCACTATTAGTACTGGTTTAATTTCAATCCAACCGGTACTGATGTGCTGGTAAATTAGGACATTTCTCTAGTAGTGGGAGGGAGTATCTTGAAACAAAATTTGTTGTTGAACGATGATCAACAACTATTGTTGCCTGACACTACCTTTTCAAGCTAACGCATATATAGTACACCAAATTTGGTTTCTCTCACTGGCTATTGAACTGCCTGGGTTGTTCTTCGAAGAGATGTTATTTTAATCAGAACACGGTTTCCTATAGCTATGGAGGTTCCGGCTTATGCATAGCAGTTGGTCGTACGCCAAGATCTGTGCGCAGCACCCATATCCCTTTCTGTTCTTTTGTAAAAGAAAACTATATTTCGAGTCAAGAGTAATTGAGTCCTTCTCCCTCCTCTCCTCTTTCGTCCCTCGAGCAGGCCGCTACCCATCACCGTTGCCGCCGGCGAACACCGCGAAGACAATCGGTGCAGATCGCTCTTTCTTTTAGTCTAAGCCATTATAATCCGATCCACTATAATCGACGATGTAGTTTTTTCTTCAATTAAGGTGAGAATATTTAGTATTTTGTCATTAAAGTGAGACTAGGCCTTGTTTGTTTCAGATTAAATTAAATTAAATGAAAATTTATTATTTTTGTATAAGCCAAATCATATAATGTTTTGTAGTCATTTTTGTTGGGTGTTTTAAATAGTTCTTCTTAAAGTTTGTAAAATATATTTTTCATAATTTTTTGAACTCATTAAAACATTTTTTGAGGGGGTCACAAATTTGCTACAGTAAAACGCAACTCAACATTAATCTGAAACAAACAAGGCCTTTGTAGTATATATGTTACAATTAGCATGGTGGCTTTGTAGTATGTTACAATTAGCATGGTGGCTGTATTTTATTATGTTATATATATACAGAGAGAGATAGAGAAAAGATCGATAGATATCATATCTTCGAACGAGTTCAAGCGTCCAATTTCACTATTCGGATATTGACTCCAACAAGCTTGGATTTAGATATTTTAGTGATATTGACACCTATATCACTCAGGCCAGCCATGCACAACGAACTAGCTAGAAGCCTAGGACTATAGGTATTAGGCAGGCATGACCGAGATCGGGGTGTTGGAGAACCACCATGTTTCCTAGCTAGTTTTACTACCAGTTTTTTTATTTCTTTAGGGATTTTTTTTTTGGTAATTTAGGAATACGATAGTCTCAAGTTTTCATCTAATATTCCCTTTTAAAAAAATCATTAGGGCACTATGTCAACTCTTTTCAGTTTCGCACGTGATTCTATACCATCAGGTCATGCGATAGTTCTCTTCCGGTCATTGTATTTGTTTATCTTCGCTTAGAATTGCTAAACTATAAGAAAATTTTCAAAGTACCTTGGAAAACATGACGCAACATATATAGAAAAAAAAACAATATGCAATAGCTAAAACGCTGACTTTTTAATTCAAAGATAAGTAGATAAGATAAAGAAAAAAGTAAGCCGGAGGGAATCGATCATATCACATATATACGGTGCGAGGAACTAGGCCTTAATCAATTTTACGAGTTTATTGTCGGAATCATATCCTTTTCTTCGCAATCTTGACGTTCAGGCAATAGTGAATAAGTAAAAAAGAGAGACGAGGAGTTTTACCATGGTTCAGTCCCAGAAGAAGTAACAACCTTACACCAATTAGTCCTTCTAGCTTTACTTATATGACATATGAGTACAAGGGTGATCTCGATCTAGGACCTGAGGAAGACACCGAGATCAAGACCGTGCTTGGGTGATAGTTCTAGACGAGAAGAATCCCATCGAGAATTGCGATTTGTAGGGATGTATAGGAATATATATGTGTTGACATGTGAGACATGTTGCAAGGATCAATACAGAGAGGCATTTATAGTATCGACGTGCCGACTGATAGACCCTAGGTCGTATAGTACTTATCGAATAGAGTCGAACTTGATCTCCAAGGTGCCTTGAATCCCTTCCATTTTGAAGCCCGTTTGAAAGGATCCTAGGCCGAGAGGAGGGGGGTGAATCGGCTCTTTTTAAATTTTACTTCTCTCAATTCGCTTTCTTAGTTAGTCAAATTAGAAAACCAAGCTATCGACAGATTTAGAGTCTAGTGGCGGAAGCAATCACAATGAAGCACAAGCGACTACAAGGAGGCTCGATGGCACTCACACGCAAGCGATCAATTCAATATGCAAAAGTAAATGAGTGAGACGAGGAGACGCAAACCGAGTTGTTTACCGAAGTTCGGTGCTCAACACATGAACACCTACGTTCATAAGCCATTAAGGCACCACTTCAGACCCGCGGAGCGAGGTCGAATGATGTCATTAGACATAATCTAATTCCCAACACATATGCACGGCGCATGGGAGGACGTCGATCAAAATTGTTTTTTTAGAACAGTTCTCAACAATGTCGTTCCTGTAAACCATCGATTTCGATGTTCAAACTTCAAGCCATGGTAATTAACAAAAGTAAATTATTTTATCAATGCCTTTTGACGGGCGTAGCTAGCAGCACCTTAATTTGTTACCAAGCATGGTTGCTACTAATACTATCTACAATGATCAGTCAAGAGAAACGGCATCTATCTTCCTTTTCAAACCACCTTTCATGATTGAATGACTGACCGACCTGCCGGTTCTTACTTGAAACTTACAGGCCCAGTTGAACCAATGTAAATTATACTATATAAACTATTAATTACTAGCGTTTGTGTAAATTTCTATTGTCTTAAATAAATTTTCTGCTAAATAATTAATCTTATGGAAACATTTTTCCCACTCGGACAAAAATAAGCATGTCTCGCATCCATAACCATATTAGGCGGTGTTTTATTCAGTGGACAATGCACGTCAGCTCTGCTCCTTATGTCCATGCGAATCTCATTTTTAGCATGTTTTCTGTTCCCTGTATATGATACAAATAGATACATAAAAACTGAATAATCGAGGGAAAGAAACTTAGCGAATAGTTTAATTTGGGAGCAACCGCCCACCTTAGCGAATAGTTTTTTACCTATCGACTTTTCCATTATCAACACCAAAAAAACCAACTCTGCCTTACATAAAGTTGCCAGAATAAGATTTAACCTCTGGATTTGAAATCACTGCTTATATACCAGGTATTGGCCATAATTTACAAGAACAATTTGTAGTATTAGTAAGAGGAGGAAGGGCTAAGGATTTACCCAATGTGAGATATCACATTATTCGAGGAACCCTAGACGTTGTCACAATAAAGAATCGTCAATAAGGGCGTTCTAGTGCGTTGTAGATTCTTATCCAAGACTTGTATCATTTGATGATGTCATGTGAATCGCTAGAAACATGTGAAGTGTATGGCTAACCCAATAACGAGAGTTTCGATAACGGGCTGAAAAAGCCCTCTTTTTTCCATTTTCTTCCTCACTTCTTCCTTTCCTGGCCTTGGGGTCACTATATTTCTTTCTTCCTTAAAGAAAATGCCAAATTTTTTTGGCCTTCCAAAATAAAAAAGATGTTTAATTTAAGGAGAAGAGATGCTTTTAACCATTCATCATATATGTACTTCTGTAGTATACCTTGCACGGCATGGTAAAAAAAATTAAGCATGTTCAAAATAGATTATACTACCCCCGGTCATAAAAAGAAGTCGTCGTTGACTTTTGGACACGCCTTTCACCATTCGTCTTATTAAAAAATTTAGTTCAAATATGTAAAAATATAAATCATACTTAAAATACATTTAATAATAAAATAAATCATAACAAAATAAATAATATCTATATAACTTTTTTGAATAAGACGAATGGTCAAAGGCGTGTCCAAATCAACGGTGACTTCTTTTTTTGACTGAATGAAGTAATTATCTATTTAACCGGGTTATTTGTTCAACCCCACGCCAACTAATTTCAGCAACTCAGCCCGTTTATTAATTTATTCAGCTCAACGACCTTCTAACATCCCAAATGTTTTGCATGGCTTCGTGCACGTGCACATGGCTGGATGCATGCGTAACAATATTGCATGCATCGATCGATCACTCGCCAACTGCAAGACAGCAAGGTGAGGGAGATATTTTTTGACGCCCGGCCTGCATGCAGTACGTACGTACGTACGGTGCAGTGTTCATCCGTGCCCACTTGAGCGGTCGGAGTCGACGTCGCGAGTAGTTCTTTTTCCTCCTCTCGTCGCTGTGTCAGTACACGCGAGAGAGAGAGGTAATTTAGTATTAAAAAAAAATGTGTGCGTCGGCATCCCTAGTTAAATTATGCATTTGGTGCACTTATTTATCTACGTACGACGTCGGCTTCGCATGTGGCTTTCACGTAAATCGATCCATTTCGATCTCTTAAGTGAACCGATCATTTCACGTACGTAGATCCATTTCAATTTCCATATCATGTGAACAGGTAAAGAAAATAGATTTGTGTTATCCTCGACATAAAATACACGGCCTCATTTGGCACAGTTTAGGTAACTAAACCCTCTATGTCTCGCTACAATTCGGATGCCCGGTTTAGAGAGAAAAATCAAACACTTATTTCAAAGAAAACACACACACGTGTATATATGTTGAGTGAAGAGTTAGTGGTGAGGTGATTTTCAATTGATGAGAATATTAATCTAAAAATTTTAGATTTTTAGATTAATATTTGGAATATTTATGATTTACTGGACTGACATTGGACTAATGGTTTTGTGAGATTGGTAAGGATTATTTTGATATATTTTTGGCGGTGAAAAAAAAGAAAGAAAAAGACGCGTACTGTGCATGTGCTGTGCGTGTGCAAGCATACATACACATGCATGGGTACTGTGTAAGTTAATGTGGTGTTGTGGGCTGTGCAGGCCGGCATGCGCTGTGTGGCCTTGAGGGCAGAGAAGCAGCCCAAGAAGTGCAGTGAGCAGGCCGGCAGGTGCACAGACGGACCAGCAGGCAGGGAGATGGGCTGCAGCAAGGCTGGAGGCCCAGCCAGGGCGCGGGCTGAGGAATCCCGGCTGGCTATAAAAACAGCACGCGAGTAGTTTCTTGTTTAAGGGTTTTTTTAAGGTGTTTTTCATGTTGTTTGGACGGCGCGAAAATAGACGAAAAATAGAGTATTTTTCAGAGAAAATTTCAGATATTATAGGATAGATTAGAGAGGAATTTGAGGAGTTGATGCTTTAACTGTAAAAGGAACCATGTACTGATTTGATCAATGAAAAGGATAGGTTTCGGTATGTGATCTTTCTCATTCTTGTCTTGATTTTTAGATTGGTTTGCTTATAATATTGATTAATTACTATTTTTACTTAATGACTTCCGTTGGTTGAGTATATTAGACATCAGATTAGGGAGTGATTAGCACCTACAATCCTGCAATTGGTATCAGAGCGAGGTTGCTCTAGGTTTAATCTAACGATTAGGAGATGTGACATAGTCTAATTTTTTTCTCCATAACTAAGACCTTGTTTTTAAAGGAGATGATTATCCTTATTAGAAAGTACAAATGTAATCTTTTTACAATCTCAGTGACATGAATTTGTGGGAAGTGGTAGAAAGTAAGTATGTGAAACCTAATAATATCACCACTAGGGAACAAGAAGTTCTATTTACCTTGAATCAAAAATAGATGAGTTATTTCTATGGTGCTTTATGAGTTTAATAAGATTTCTACTTTGAAAACTGCAAATGAAATTTGGGAGTCTTTACAAACTACTCATGAGGGTACCAATTACGTTAAAATGCTAAGATTTAGTTATTCACCTGTGAGTATGAACTTTTTGCTATGAACCCTAGGGAAGCCATTGATAATTTTGTACTCATTTTAATGAACATGTAAATAAGCTCACTTCCCTAGGAAAAGAGATCTCCCAGAAGGATCAATGTACAAAATTACTTAGATCTTTTTGTATCAAGAGGTGTGGCACGTTAAAGTAACAGTAATTAATCTAAGAACTTGAGTGAAAATTGGATACTTTGCTTGGTTCCTTGAAAATATATGAGATGAAAATATATGAGTAATTACTCATTATGTTCCTATTGCTCTTGCTTGTATCGATAAAAAAAATAAATAGTTGCTGGAAAGAAAAACAAAAGGATATTGATATTGATGATATAGATTTTGATGTGCTTGCTAGTATTTCTAAGGTTTCTAAAAAGGTTTCTACCTTAAACTTTTTCTTTTTTAAAATAACTAGGGTTTTTTAGGGGAAAGTTTAAGGTAGAGTTATGTTGGACTCATATAATCATAGGTGGGGGTAGGTTGGGCCTTTCGAGCTAGAAATGGGCTGATGAACTGAAAATTTATGGAAAGTCATTTGGGATCAAGAGAATATGAAGTGAAAATTTTTGGGCTAGAAGTGGCCTTCTTCTTCTTCTTCTACTACCACCACCACCACCACCACCACCACCACTACTACTACTACTATTAAAAAAAAGTCAGCCCGTCACCGTGCAACAAACATACTTAAGAGCCTAGAAAGAAAGTTCACATAGATAATATACACAAACCGACTATCCAATGAAGATTCTTCAGCTTAGCTAGTATAACGCTACTTAACTAGTGGAAACAAAATTGGGCTCATAATGCATTCTAGTTTATATTTCATCGGGCTTGCTACGTGCTAGCTTTTTCTTTCTTAGGGCGACGATCACACTGATATGCTGGTCTCGCTTAAACAACAAGGAGATACTAGCGTGATCTCGGTCGAAACATTGGCACTATCGTGTTCTCTGCCTGTGATACCTTTGTAATGAAAATCTAATTGTAATTATAATATAAAAAGTTAAAGGTTCCAATGTGAAGGAATCCAGGCGAAGGAATTGCAAATATGTGAAGGTTCCAATCCCTTACATTACGTGCCTAACTAACCAGCTTGATATTTTGTCTGTAGAGCTGAAATATATAAAATTACAACAAATTAAATCATAGACTTTGCTTGGTTCAAAATTGTTGAGAAGCTATCATCATATAAGAATCAATGAGGGGATAATTAGACACGATATTACATATTTACATTACTTCCCATGTCAGCATCCAAACTTTATTATGCCTGTGTCCATATGTGTTTTCTTAACATAGAAGAAAGAAACAATTACTAGTTTGCATATAGCATAACATGGCAAAAATATCAAAAGAAGGATATCTCCTACCAAAAACTTCCATATCTACTAAGGCATTCTTCATCAATTAAAGAAAAGCATAAATAAAAGAGCACCAAAGAAACAAAAAGGGGTTAATTATATAGATGGCACTGCAAACATATGGAGTAATATATTTGTCATCACAAAAACTCCCTTCCCCTTCTTCTTTTTTTCTTCTTCTTCTTCCTCCTCTCCTCCTTAGCCATTTCTCTCTATCCTCCCTACCCTTCATCTTCCTTGACCCAACACCCAAGGGACATTGCTCTCCCTAGCACAGCCTCATCCCAATGCGGTCTCCCTAGGCGTGTTCTTTCCCCGACACCACTATCATCGCACTACGATGAAACGACGATGTGGAGATACATCGCATTGAAGTCGATGTTTCTTCTTTGGTTGCTCGATGACATGGCATATCTAGGAATGATGAGGTAGCCCAAAAAAATTATGCATCGTTCCTACCCCTCACAAAAAAAATCCTCCCATCGCACGGAATTATCCGTGGGCCGTGGGCCCGTGGCCTTGGTCATGGACGGGCCCGTCCCTGACCGTCTCACCCCACCAAATCCCTCGTCTCCCCCACACACCATCTGCTGCTTCCCGACACTCTACTCGTCTACTCCCCTACCCTGCCCACTGCCCTCTCCGCTTCCCCCAAATCGCAGAAATCCCCCAGATTTTCCGCGCCCGCGCCCCGATCGCCGCCTCCGCCGCGCGCGCTAACCCTAGGGTAGCGGCGCCACCCTCGGTGCTCGCTGCCGCTTCGCCGCCCGCGATCGCGATCCGCGGTGTGGGGTGGGGGGCAAAACCCTAGCCGCCGCCAGATCCCGATCCCGATCCCGCGAGGCGCCCCGCGCGCCCGTCCGCCGGGGTATGGAGGCCGCGGCGGCGCGCAAGGAGTGGCGCGCCGTCCCCGACGGGTCGCTCCGCGCCAATGGCACCGAGGTCGTCCCCGCTGCTTCGCGCCTCCCATTCCGCACTGCAAAAGCAAAACCCTTCTTGTCCCCGCCGCCGAACGCCCATGCTCCCGTACTCACGTCGCGCCTCCCGTGTTGTTGTTTTGTTGTCTAGGATGCCGCGGAGCACGCCAAGATGGGGCAGTCCGAGGACAGAGGCATCTACGAGGTGCTTGCTTGCTTCCACCGTCGGTGATTGGTGCAAGTCGTGGTTTGTGACGGTGAGCGGTTGGGTTTTGGTGCAGGATGGAGCGGGACGGCTGGATGACTTCTGCTCGATCACCATCGACGGGAGTGGGGGGCTCAGCGAGGACATCGTGCAGCAGCGCCTGCAGAGCATCGTTCGGCAGCGGGAGGAACTGCAGCAGGTCGAGATTAATCTGCGTGCACAGGCCATCGCTCACCCGCAGATCATCGAGGCGCAGCGCAGCTTCGAGGCAGCGGCGAACGAACATGTAGCAGCTGCCGCAAAGCTCAAGGTTGTATATTTTGCTTTTGTTTTCGTTTGATTGGTTTTTCCCTACACACTAGGTTGAAGGAAGAGTACATACAATTCAATCATTTATTGATTGCAGATGACATGGTCTGTACTGGTTATTGGTTGCTTGGGAAGTACTACATGTTACTGACAATTTTGGGAGGCATGATGGACAGACAGTAGCTACCACCTTTGGTGGTTGCTTTATAGTTTTCAAATGGAAGTAATTATGTGTTTTATATGTTCCCCCCTCAAAGTAGACAAGTGTTATTCTCTGTCGACGGATATAGTGTCCTTTGGATATTAATTTCTGTGGTATTACAATGCCTTGCTGTTTGCCAGTTTGTTTACTACAGCGTATTACCAATTAACTGAACAGATGAAAAGGATTAGGCTACTGTTCATGCATTATAACTGATTGCTATCGGGTCGACAGATATAGTGTCCTTTGGATATTAATTTCTGTGGTATTACAAAACCTTGCTGTTTACCTCTTGATGGTTTACTTACGCATAGCATACCACCTATGGTATTGCAATTGATGTGCAAATGGTCTTTCCCTTGTTTGGGAAAAAAAAAACTGATATCTGGATTGAACTGTATCGAACAGGAACAACTGCATGAAAGGGAGAAATACATTCTTGAGATGGAAATGAAATTAGATGATAAGAATAGGGAATTGGATGCTTTGAAGATTGATCATCAAACAGTTAGTTGTCTTCCCTGTTTTTTTTTTGTACTATCACAATGAAAGATTTAGATTGACGGTCACTACTCTTGACTCTCTTTGCCAGGTGTGGGCGAATCAGGATCTTCTTAGAGAGCAAACCAAGGAGCTTGCATCTTTCAGGTATTTATCGCTGTGTTTATTTTCTTGTAGCATGGAATCATATTTCAGAATATATTAGTGTGGTGGAGGAATTGCTCATGTAAACTTGCAAGAAACATCCAGAGTTCTGGACCGTAACCGGGAGGGAGTATAAATTTATTCTATGGACTGCTTTCGTGCTGTGCTACCTCTCTGGATCTCTTAACTTTTCTGCATGGGTTGACTCTTGACAGCATGTCATGCATGACCAAATATATTTCTGTTGTGAGATAGCATTTTGTATACCCTTTTAGTTTTACAAATTGCAATCTTTGAGAAGATACATTTTTTAGCTCTCTTGATCTTGTACAAACTTATGGTTTGTTATTTTGTGCAGAAGGGAACGTGATAATTCTGAAGCTGAAAGAGGCCAACATCTTAAACAAATTCATGATCTCCAAGAGCATCTGCGAGAAAAAGAAAGCCAGTTTCTCACATTAGAGGAACAAGTATTCTTTTCTAGCCCTCTCAATTTTCATTAGATTTTGGGGAAAGTTTGTTTCAGGCACCTCAACTCTGTGTTTTTAAAATTTTCGTTCCTCAAAGATCTCAACTGCAAAGCAAATGAGAGAGTTAATTGCACTTCCAGCTGGGAGAACTTGGTCATGTACTCACATTGGATGCCAGATTGTGGTCCATGTGGGTCAATCACCATTCCCAGTCTGAGTACAGCACACACACTAGTTTTGCAAGTTGGAGGACCAATTTTAGAAGGTTTTGCAGTCGAGGGACCAAATTAAATGACACAGGAGTTGAAAGTCTTGAAATGGGCTTTTTCCTTATATTTTAGATGGTCTGTACATTATGCGACTTTGCTTTCTTTCCATTTAAGACCTATAATATTTTATCAACAGCGCATGAATATATTCTCATGAGAGCCTTATAGACTGTTACAACTTTTAAATCATTAATATGACAAATGTGAGTCTCAAATGAGTCTCGTCGTGAATGTGCTGCAGTAGCATCCTAATAAAATGTAGTGGGTGCTGTAAATTAGGCACTTAAAGGGACTTGCCAATATTTCAATTTTCTTCCATTGTGGTTTCTCAACATTTTTTCGTTGGCATAAAACTAGTCTTAAGATGATCTGTTGTAGCAACAAGGCCAATCAGTGGGTGTTTAAGGATCATGAACAAGAAAGAGAGTCACAAGCTTGGTTTGTGTATTCTGAAGGAGATTTATATATCTGTGCAAGTGCCCTTGGGACCCTATATATAGAGGGTGCAGGAGGCTATTCACTATTTCGCCTTCATAGCTACATCATTACTAAAAGAGGTGGTTTTGGTATTTTTCCATGAATTATATAACACATGCTCTTATCCTCATCCCTGATCATATCACCAAGGAACAAGGGTTCGCTGGATATCACTGACAACCCTGACAGTCGAGCATCCCTGCAACAGAATCCTAGGCATTTGTTTTGCATTAGCCCTTCGTATCCTTTCTTAGCAATTCAAAGTTTATTTGTTTGTTGGGGTAATTTCTTCACTAATGCTCAGTATTGTTGCCTGCTAAAATTCAAATTTCTTGTAGAACACGTTAGCATCCATCCACTCACTGATGAACATTTCATTTTTCCAGCATAGGGTTGCTCAAGAGAACATTCTTTACAAAGACGAACAGCTGAGGGAAGCTCATGCTTGGGTGGCACGAGTTCAAGAAATGGATGTTTTACAGTCTCAGTCGCTGCAAGCTGAGTTACGTGAGCGTACTGAACAATTTAATCAATATTGGATTAGTTTCCAGCAGCAGGTAAGTTGTTTAATTCAGTAGATGAATTTTCTTTATGTTATGCATGTACCTTTGGGGCTTTGGGCTTCTGTCAAATTATTGTGCTTTTGCAATTTGTCAATATACACACTCATATGCTCATATTGGCATGCTATTCACTACCTCGTCTTATCCTTCCTCAGTATGTTGAAATGCAACGGGGTTTTCTGCATACAATACAACAACTTCAGCTAGAATTAACTGAGTTAAGAGAACGGACTGGATTACAAAAAGAAGTTCCACAAGCTGCCCAGGAGGGCTCAGCAGAATCGCCATTGGGTCAAAACAAAGGGAACAGCATGGCTGCAAATGGTAATGCAACAGCAGAGAGCATTCGGTCACTGAAAAACAATGGAAGTGACGATGGCTCCATAAAGGTATTATTGATTCTGCGCAGTTCCTATAAGCAATTATGGTGGCTGTCATGGAAGATGCTGAGCATTGTTCAATATTGGTTAACTGACTTTGTTGTAGTGTACTGCAATTAGTGTTGTGTGGCATTTGAGTTATGTCTATTTGTTTTGTGTTGGCTTGTCTTTATAACTTTATTTGATCAGTTCTCCATTTTATTTTAGCTATTATTAGTATGTGTCATATTGATTTGTGGACCCTCGTATGTCATTCTCATCAAGAAATATTCTTCATAGATTTTGCTCTGATTGTTTATAGGGAAATAGTGCATCTGCTGTACATGTTGCTCCATCTTCACTGTTGGGAATAGGTGGTTTTCTTCCTTCTGGGCAGATGACTGGGATGCATTCTTATATGATTCATCCTCAAGGTATACCTCAATCTTTGGCATCCCCCAATTCTGGTGTTCCTCAATTTGGTAGTTTTCAGTCACAGGCTACAATTCAACCAAATCTACACTGGCCCAATCAACAGGTACCCTAGAAGCATTTTGCTTATTTTATCACAAATTTACTGACAACGTAACATTTTCTGATTTAGAAATAATTTTTATATTGTTTAGGAAGTACAAAATGCCTCACAGATAGCAGATGAAACAAACTATCAGACATCCCAATCAGACCAGAATGTGTTGCAACCAGGTGCTAGTGGCAATGATGAACTTTCTTCTAATCAGAGTCAAATTGCCCATCAAGAACATCTCCCAGCCCATGGGACACAACAGCAACGTTCCATGAGTGTGGTTGCTGAATCAACTCATGAACCAAAGGTTAATCTTGCTTATTAATTGTTTGCTTTTTTGTTCAACTTGACCCTGTTATTCTGATTTATATGTACAAAAAACTTTTGACAGGTTATGGAATCCACTATAACTGAACATTTAGTTTACAGTGAACAGCAGAAGGCCCATGATTCATCTCTAAATATGACCTCTTCTGCAAAGATTGAACACCAAGAGCAAGAAACTGAACAGAAGGTTTTTAATCTACTGGTTTTCTTCATAAATTTCCATTTACTGTGTAAGAATCTAATATAAAACTTGTTATACGTACAACCAGGGTGAGAAAGTTGTATCTAGCAAGCAGTCTGAGGAGCATGTACCTGGACAGCAACATAAAGTTTCAAATTTTGCTGCATCAACTAATCAGGTCCACTTAAAAAATGGTGCAACAGAGTTCAGTTCTAATGCTGTGAATCAAGCTGATGCACTTACACCTACTGGTGGTGGTTTGGGTTCAATATTACCTCGCATACCAAAGGAGCCTGCCCTTCTAGATGAGAGATCCCTTTTGGCTTGCATTGTACGTGCAGTACCTGCTGGACCTGATGGCCGAATCAGGATTAGTTCAACTGTGAGTTACTTGCCATCTTCAAGTTACTGATTGCTTTTGGGAATTATATGTTTTGTTTGCCTAGTGGAACACTTTCTGATTCTTGTGCAATTTTTCTCAGCTACCTAACCGGCTTGGGAAAATGTTGGCTCCTCTTCACTGGCATGACTATAAGAAGCATTATGGGAAGCTAGATGATTTTGTGGCTAGTCATCCAGAGGTTTGTTTATTTTTCATCTAGCAATTTAGTCAATACATGGATCATTGTTACTGATACATCTATTGTTTCTGCAGCTCTTTGTGATTGAAGGAGATTTCATTCATCTTCGTGAAGGCGCACAACAGATCATTTCGGCTACTACAGCTGCTGCTAAAATTGCTGCTGCTGCATCATCTGCTTCGTACTCATCGTTATTGCCTTCAGTTGCTGTTACTCCCGTGGCACAAAGCACTAGGCAAAAAAGAGGTCCTGTTGTTGATTCCAGATCTTCAAATGCAATGCCATCTGGAAATGGTAACTTTGGAGATCAGTTTGACAAGTGTTCACGTATCTCCAAAGCTGGTGATCAACACCAAAGTTTTAATATTATTCAGGGGATCAGTGACATAACAGTTTCAAACAAAGTAAAAGACATTCAAGAGAATGGTTTTTCAGATGAAGTTCGACCTGGGCAGTCATCTATGCATGCAGTGACTGCAAATGGAGGAAGAAATGATCGAGCTGGTCTCTCTATCCATGACAAAGGTGTGAGTAATATCAGACTTGGCTATGGAGGAAAGCAACAAGGGAGGTATGGTCTATTTTTGATGCGGTGTCAAAGTTAAGACATCATCTTTCTAATTATGATTTTTGATATGCTGTAAATGTTTTCTATATTTCAGATCTACAGGGAGCACATACATTTCTAGAAGATGAGGCTGCAAGTTATTACGTATGATTCCATACATCAATGTAAAATTCAATATCAATGATCATAAAATTAATCTTGGTAGGCCTTCGGTTAGGCATTTAGGTATTTATAGGTCTTAGCTCCTGGAAGGTTTAGAATTAGCTAATTATGTTCCTGTGTTATATTATTTTGATAAGATTATTAGGCAGTTTCATACATATCTTGTCAACCAATATGCTGCTAGTAGAACGTTAACACCGACTTACTCTTTTACATGTTGCTATCTCTGTATTAAATCCTTTTATCTCAAGTATTTATATTAAATAAAGGGAAATTATACACTTGAAAATTGAGGGTTACAAGATGGTATCATATTTTATTGTAAAGAATATAGTTTCTTGTTTGTACATCGGCATCAATGTACTCATCAGCATAAAAATGTGTTTTGAGACTGCATGACTCCCAAATTTAAACCAAAATCCCATGCAACTATTTATTAATTTAGTGTCCTTGCCCAATTACACAAATCGCAGAGCACTTTGGATGGACGAATAGGGTAGGGCATTAAATTTATGTCATGTTGACTTGCATTTCTTTTTTGTTAATGATGAGTTTACTCATTTTGATAGATTGGTGAGTTAAAAGCTCGATACAATGTCATAACTACAGTACTAGTGCATATTTGATACAGGTTGTTTTTGTTTTTAACAGATTTTTCACGTTATTCTTTATGTTTCAACATAATTAGGAATACTTTACCTGCCTTGCTATATTTTTTATCATCGTATGTATGCCCTTTATTAGACTTGCATCTAAAATATCCACAATGCTGCAATCACACTAATGCTATGAATTTGGAATGCAGTATCAGGCTGAGATATTTTGATTTTTTATTGTAGGGCCAGTTGGTTTAAAGGGTGGTGATCTGGAAGTAAAATGGAAAATCATGTCATGGCAGCTGGCTGTATTTTGGATCAAAATGGCTATCGCCGAAGATGACCTGGATTAGTTATTCTAAATTTAATTCTTGCACCATTGCTTTCTGATAGCGCCTGTATTAAGGCCTTGTTTTGGCAGGTTGTACTGAGATCCTAGTCCACAATCAGAAAATTACTGAGGAAGTTTTGCAACCATGTAACATGCATGTGCTTGTATGATGTGCCGCACACTTGAGTGGCGAGCATCGAATGCCCTGGGCTGGTACCCCCGTCCCGTTTACATCTGGGAAATTAAAGCTTAATTTAAACTCTTTGACTTGCAGCATGAATCTATGAAAATTGGCTTGTGCTACACCGTTGCTCTCTAGAATCTAGCATAGCCTTACTTGCCCTCCTAACTTGAAACTTTGGGCGTGTTTGGTTGGTAGTTGGCGCTCATGCCAATCCTTGGCGCGCCCTTGGCCACTGCTCATCCGCACGAGCGTTGGCGAGCGATTTGCTTGCCCTCGCCAACGCTTGTGTGCGCGTGCAAATCTGTCGGCGCGCCGGTGATTTGGCGAGGGTAAGTGGCCGCGGGCAGCGCATCAAACGGCGGCCAAATTCAACAGCGCATCGGTGGCCTCGTTGGCGAGCGGGGGCAGCGAACCAAACATGCCCTTTACCTTTTTTTGACCGTCCAAGTTGTAGCTATTTGTGCCATTGTCTTGCGTCGAGGTGGCTGTCATGTAGCCGTTAAGCACAATGACAACCTTGTCAGAGCATGAGCAGTAGGCTCCGCGTTACGTGGCCTGCATCACGCGCTAACCCCTCCGCGCCCGCCTGCCCGCTGCGCCGTCTACTGCATTAGAAAATCTCTCGAGCACGAGCGCGCGCTGACGTCTGCCCGCGCTGAAACAGCGCGCTGCTGTGCATGCTCTCAAACGCTGATGTTGCTTGCCATCGGGATCTCCACGTCATCTTCTACCCTTCTCCTGGGCGTGGCCATTGGTTGGCCCTGGTCCTTCATCCAAAGCTAACTTCTTCCTTGAGCATCAACAGCCACTTTAAGCACAAAGTAGTAGCTTTTACTTGATTGCCCTAGGCACAAAGTAGGTGTTTTGTTTAAAGTTTTGGGACTGAAGATTCGCTTTAAATTTAAGGGGTGGAGTGTAATTTTCTTAGAGCAATACTACATAAGATACTTGGCACCCGATTGTGTGCATGATACCATCTCAATTTTGCATATATAAAAAAGGTATGGATCGAGAATGTTTTGTAAGGAACTCTGGATGAATTTTGACTTGTATGGTTGAATTTTTGTTAGCAAGATCTTGGACTCTTTGTTTCAACCATGACGTCGACTTGTCTTGTCGTATTTTTTTGCTAGCTAGATCTTACCCAATAGCTGCTTGTCACATTTGTCTATTCAGCTCACCAAATCGACAAAATTGGCACTATTCAACTCGCAAAGGGTGGGCTTCTTGTTGCCATATCTAATTGTCATATCTAATTGTCACCCCATAGATGAGATTCATTAAGATGCCACTCACAATATTGGGCTTCTTGTTCCCATATCATTTTAGCCTTTTCTCTTGTTTAGGCACGAAAATAACTCTTGTGTCTTTCTCTCTTCTCTAATTTCTCTCCCTTGACCTCCTCCTCTCTTTCCTCCTTCCTCGATTAGCTCTAGCGCCGTAGCCGCCTGGCCGCTAGCTGCTATAGCTACTCGAGTTGCTCGACACCTTTGCCACATAGGTCGCTCTACCGTTGGCCACATAACACCACCGTCGGAGCTAAGCCTTAGCACCGCTCTTTCTCCTGGCTGTGCTAGCACCATAATTGCATGTAACCTTTGTCGTTATGTGCTCCTCTACTGCACTGCTGCTCCACCGATTATCTAGTGACGTTGCAAGAGCCAACCCTAGTGCTGCCATTTCTTCCTGCTGACCTAGCGCCACTACCACTCGGGAGCTTATCGTCTATGCCAAGGTTTTCTGAGCCTAGTATAACAATGGGGAGCTCACCATCAAAGCCCGTGACGATGCTATTGGGTGGGTTGGTGGAGGCTCGTCAACGACGGTTTCTCTGGGTTGTCGTGTTGGAGAGAGAGAGAGAGGAGTGAGAAAGAAAAAGGCGGAATATATATATAACAATATTTTAGAAGGATCAAAATGGTAAAAAATAGTAAATCCCATCTAGAGAGCAGCAACGGGGTAAATCCACCTTTGAGGGTCGACTACGATGTCATCATCGGTCAATGAACTAGGAATCAAGGTGGTAGGAAATGGCTGGGTTGAACAATGGAAGATGGACGTCGCTGCTGGCTGCCACAAAAGTCTCACGATTGTTGAAATTTATTGCTCATCGTGTAGCTAGTGACCTTGCAGCAATCCACAATTCGGTAGCTTCCTTCTCAATGCACAATTCATCAGAGAGACAACACCGATCTTCTTCTAGTCGATGCACAATTTTTCTGAAGAGCAAAATCTTCCCATCCTTCACCTCATCAGAGACGGCGGCAGTGCGGTTCTCAAGACCCGAGTCGAAGCAAGGCCCAGCCCATGGCGGAGTCTCTGCTGCTCCCCGTGGTGCGCGCTGCCGCCGGCAAGGCCGCGGACTCGCTCGTCCGCGGCGTCACCGGCATGTGCGGCGTCGACGACGACCGCCGCAAGCTGGAGCGGCAGCTGCTGGCCGTCCACCGCAGGCTGGCCGGCGCCGAGGCCAAGAGCGAGCACGACCCCGCCGTGAGGAGGTGGATGAAGGACCTCAGGGCCGTCGCCTACGACGCCGACGACGTCCTCGACGAGCTCCAGTACGAGGCGCTGCGCCGCGAGGCCCAGATCCGCGGCTCCACCACCCGCAAGGTACTCGGCTACTTCACGCCGCGCAGCCCGCTACTGTTCCGCCTTAGCATGAGCCGGAGGCTGAAGAGCGTCCTCGAGAAAATCAATGAGCTTGTTTTGGAGATGAACACCTTCGGCCTGGCTGTCAACCCTGTAGAGGCACCTGAGCAAGTTCTTTATCGGCAGACGCACTCAGGACTGGACGATTGCTCCGAGATCTTTGGCAGAGACGACGACAAGGAGAAGGTTGTGAAGCTGCTGCTTGGCCAGCGAGACGAGCTGAAGTTGCAGGTGCTGCCTGTGATTGGGATGGGGGGTTTGGGCAAGACCACACTTGCCAAGATGGAGTACAACGATCTCAGGGTGGAGAAGCACTTTGAGCTGCGGATGTGGCACTGCGTGTCGGAAGACTTTGATGCTTGCCCTCTCGTGAAGTTCATCGTTGAATTGGCTAGAGGTGGGAAGTGCGAGCCATCCGAATCCATCGAGCAGTTGCGCAAACAGCTGCTTGATGCAATTGGCCGGAAAAGGTTTTTATTGATTCTTGACGATGTGTGGAATGAAGTTGAGAGGAAGTGGGAGGATGACCTGAAGCCATTGTTGTGTTCTGTTGGTGGACCAGGGAGTGCCATAGTTGTCACTAGTCGAAGCCAGCGAGTGGCCTCTATCATGGGCACGCTTCAGTCCCATGAGGATGATTCATGGGAATTGTTCTCCAAAAGAGCATTTAGGAATTGTGTAGAGGAGGAAATAGTGTTGGCCATCATCGGCAGACGCATTGTGAAAAAATGCAAGGGTCTGCCTCTTGCTCTAAAGACGATGGGCGGATTGATGAGCTCAAAACAACATGTGCAAGAGTGGGAGGCCATTGAAGAAAGTTACATCGGAGATACTGTCAAAGGCAAAGATGATATCCTGTCCATACTGAAATTGAGCTATAGACATTTACCATCTGAAATGAAACAATGCTTTGCCTTCTGTGCAGTTTTCCCCAAAGACTACGAAATGGAGAAGGATATGTTGATCCAACTATGGATGGCAAATGGTTTTATTCAAGAAGAGGAAACGATGGATTTAACACAGAAGGGGGAGTTTATTTTCCATGTCTTGGTTTGGAGATCCTTCCTACAAGATGTGAAGGTGAAGAGCTTTTATAATTGCACGGCGTACGAGTCAATCGGTTGTAAAATGCATGATTTAATGCATGACCTAGCGAAAGATGTCACAGATGAATGCACAACTATAAAAGAGCTGATTCAACACAAGGTATTAATAAAAGATGCCCGTCATATGCAAAAATCAGTTTCAGAGTCAGATCAAAATAGAGGGGTGCTGAAAGGCACGACATGTCTGCGAACTTTGTTAGAGCCATTGGAATCATACAAGGACCTTCGGAACACAAGATTGGTATCCATAAGAGTGTTGTGTTGTTATAATCCTTCCATTATTAATAGCCAGGCCATAAATACGAAACATTTACGATATCTCCACCTTTGTAGTTCTGACATTGTGAGACTACCAAATTCAATATGCTTGCTTCATAACTTACAAACATTGATGCTCAATGGTTGCTTTAGGCTAAAATATTTACCGAATAATATGAGAACCATGAGAAAGCTCATCCATCTTTATCTTTTTGGATGTATTAGTTTGGAACAGATGCCACCAAATGTCAGTGAATTGAAGAATCTCTGCACGCTGACGACTTTTGTTGTGGACAATGAAGCTGGTCGTGGGATCGAGGAGCTCAAAGATCTACGACACCTTGGAAGCAGGCTAGAACTGTACAATCTGAGAAAAATGAAGAGTTGGAAAAATGCAATGCAAGCCAATCTCCAGCAGAAGCAAAATCTAAGTGATTTGTTGTTATATTGGGGTCGCCATGAAAGCTTTGTACCTGAAGATAGGGCCAGCAACGAGGAACAAGTGTTAGAGTCTCTTGTACCTCATAGTAAGCTCCAAATTTTGAAAATACATGGATATAGTGGAATGGAAATATCGCAATGGATGAGAAACCCTCGGATGTTCATGTGCCTAAGACAGTTGCATATATCCAATTGCCCAAGATGCAAGGACCTACCTAGTATATGGTTGTCACCCAACCTTGAATATCTTAGCTTGTGCAACATGGGTAGCATAACCACATTATGTAAGAGCATTGAGGTGGAAGCCAAAGAATACAATACCCCTCACAAATTTTTTCCAAAGCTGAAGAAGATGTTCTTAAGTCAGCTACCAAACTTGGAGAGATGGGCAGAAAACAGTGTTGGAGAGCTCGGTAGAATGGAAATGTTCCCGGTGCTCCAAGTGCTATGTGCATATAATTGCCCAAAACTTGCAATCAGCTCACTTGCACGTCTGACAGCATTGTCTATTTGTCTGAGCTCCAATACAAGTTAGAAGGTATGGTTTCCATGACCATTCCTTTAGGCTCTTGGCCACCTCTTACGAGGTTACACGTAGAATCGCTGGACAGGATGATGCTGCCTCCAGAGGACCAGAAAAGCCAAGGCCAAACTACCCTAGAAAACCTTCGGAACTTGTCGCTGTCTGGTCCCAATTGTTTTGTAGCAACATCAAATTTGTCAAAACCACATCTTAGGCTTTGGGGATGCTTTTCTTTTGTGGAGGAATTACATGTGTTTGGATGCCACGACCTTGTCCGCTAGCCAACGGAGGAGCTCCAATGCTTGGCCTGCCTTCGGACACTCAGAATTTTTGGTTGTGACAACATAGGAGGGAAGGGGTTATCATCCAAGGAAATGTTTTCACTACCCCAGCTGGAGAATTTACAGATAAGCCAGTGTCGTAGTTTATTGGAGATTCCGATGTTGCCTACATCCCTTGTGATTTTGCATATTTTCTATTGCCAAAGGTTGGTGTCACTGCCATCAAACCTTGGGAAGCTAGGAAAGCTAAGGGAGCTCCGTGTTTGGAACAACAATTCCCTGAGAACATTGCCCGATGGGATGGAAGACCTCACTTCCCTCGAGCTATTGGTTGTTTGTTATTGTCCAGGAATAGAGAAATTCCCAGAAGGTCTCCACCGTCGGCTCCTGACCCTCCAATCCATAATGATAGCTGAATGCCCCAAACTGCAAAGGCGTTGCAGAGAAGATGGAATTATTTTCACCTGATATTTTCCATTCCAGAAAGCACATGCTGGAGCCTGGAGGTGCGTATTACGTTCTTGGATTTTCCACTAATCGTTTTACTAATCTAGATCCAGCATCATTGCTGTTATTCAATATGTCTCAATTTACCGCCTCACACATATACACGGGAGAAGTCAATATCTGCGTCTATCTCAACCGATCGTGTCTCTTCTTCCTTCTACTCTATTGGGTTTTAAGAAGGTGCTTGATCTGTGGCCAATGCAGATAATGTGATAGCTATGGTAATGTTCAATGCGTCAAAGGAGGGAGCAGGAAATGCCCTTCTGAATGGTTAGATGCATGCACAATTTTTAGTTTGTAAGAACAGCACATGTTAAAGAGGGAAGAAATGCATATTTCCATCATTCAGTGAAAGCATTAGTCTGATTACTCTTGTGCAGATCCGCGTATGAGAGAGGGAGAACTTGTTAAGTACTATTGCGAATGTTCAGAGTGACTTAAGCTAAATGAAAGGGTTGGCTAAGATGAATGTTAAGCTGGAATTCCAGAGAACTTTAATCGGTTTCTCAAAACTGGTCCACTTTGTTTATGTTATTTTAAGAAGCTTTTAGTATTTTTTTGAAACAAGAAAACTTCATGCACTGAAAAATTCGTTCAAATCGATACTTAATAAACCATAACAATAAACTCCACTTTTTTTACTAAACTATATATTGGGTCATAATCTGAACTACTAATAACAGGCATCATACCCGAAAACAAAATTGGATTGAAAAAGAAAAGAAGACATTGTACCATTAGCGTACAAACAGAAAGAGACACCATGCTTATGAAACCGCTGAATCAATTAACCATTTCCTTTTGGTTTTATCAACCCAGCCATTTCACCAAAAATTTTTTACATTTGCTTGCCTGTCTGCAATTAATTCCAGCAATTGCTTTGGAATTGCCGGCACATTTGGAGTCTTTGGGGTAGTATTCATCTAAACTTCTGTCATATGCTCCATACCTTGATCTTTTTAGTCTATGTGTGAACACACCTTGCTTCTTGAAGATGGATCGCATGAGGAGAATTGCTGGAATGGGCAAAGCTAAATCTCCATCTGTAATTCAGAAAGACAAAGATGAGAGCATAGTTTTCTTCAGGGAGCTCTACAAGCGTGAGAAAGATAGGGATGTGAACCTCCTGGAACCAATGTACTCGATGGAGTTTGACACCATACAGGGTGAGCATTTTGGCCTTTGCTCTTCTTTCTCCTATGTTATTCAGAAAAAAGGTGTCTCTGCGAGTATTGCTAAGAATTTTCATTAGCATATCATATTGTGTGGAGGAGGGAGGTGTCTTCCGCAGGATGTAGCCAGCTAAGACATTGTTTGGGTGTTTTTCGTTGTGTTCTTGTTTTTGCTATGCGACCCGCTTAGCTCTGTTTTGCTAAGTCTCGCGGGCTGTATTTATTTTCTTTCGTTCTTATATGAAACGGCAAAGCTCCTGTCATTGTTTTTTTAAAAAAATATTGTTCAAATGATTTGGCATAATTCATGAATAACCATATGTGTTGTGATTGAAACTCACTGAAGTGTTTGTGTTAATATCACTACGACAGGTGGTCATATGTCCAAACTTACCTCAGGAAAGAGAGATTTCCTCATAACCGTTGATGAGAAGCATGACTATGACTGGTAAAGCAGAATTTATTCGGTCTACAGTCTAGACTCTAGAACACTATTTTTGGAATTAATTGGTACTTAGAAGTGTACCTCATTTCAGGCTCAAGACTCCTCCAGCTACACCACTCTTCGCTTCCCTTGAGATGGAGACAAACTCCTCCGGAATAGTTATCCAACAGGAGTTACCAATCCCTCGACCAGTTAAACCTTCAGCTTCAAGGGTATGCTGAATGCTAAATTATTTATCATTTGCAAGGATTCTTTCATGATTTTGTTGGTAACCTGGAGTTCATATTTCTCTCGATCTTTTTGTCCATGACAGCTCTCTGGCAAGGCAGAAGCGGCCAAAACATCTGCAAGGTCAGCATCAACATGTGACCCTTCATCGAAGAAAAACTCCGTCAAAGGCGCTACAGCCTTCTCCGGAGAGAAGAACCAACCCTACATAATAGAAAAGAGATCAACTTACAAGGCTCTAACAAACAGCCAACACAATACAGCTTCTGCAAGTACTGCTGCCACTGCAACAAGTGCCGTTAAGAAACACTCGGACAGGTGCTATGCAAGCCAAGGCAGCAATGCAAGTGCAGTCAAGAGAGTGACGAACCCAGGAGATTCTTACAAGGCACCAAAGAATCTACTTTCAGCTGGATCAACATTTGCACGCCATAAGCCAACGGCAGTGAAACCTCTGTTCAAAGATCCTGCATTGGGTGTAGATGTGAAAGAAGAGAGTAGCAGGACAAGGACGCAGTCGTGTCCACCGGCTGCGACGAGAAGAGGTATGAAGGAGATGCAGTTAGAGGGCAAGCTGAAGGTTTGGCCGGCAAAAGAGAAGGCTGTGACTGGCACTGACAGCGAGCATGCTTCTGGAAGCGATGTCCATGCCGGTGAAGCGACATTGGTGAAGCGGACACCAAAGTTTGGTAGCCAGATGAATAAGTGAACGTCTCAGCTGATTTAAATGTTTTTGTGAAAAAAAAGCAACGATTTCCAAAAGTACTGTCAAATTTGTATATTGTAGTTATGTAAAAGTTCTGTGCTAAAGTATTTTCTATCTTGCTGTTGGATGTAAAAGATTTGTGGACCAAAGCTGCTAGTATGGTTTCTACTTCTACTTCTTTTAACTTCTCGTTATCCGCTGAAATACTAAAGTATGGTTTGTCAAGTATTAGTTAGAGTTTGTATAAACGGATATGAGAAGTTTTTCTGCTTAGTTTCTAATTTTTTTAAACATCTAATTAGTTGCTTCAAAAAAAATTTAAACCGAGATCAATAAATCAAAAAATTTAGTTTTTTCAAACAACCTATCTCGTCAACATATATAAATAATTAGATATGTTACGACTTATAAACGGCCTCTGACATGTCCGGCACTCCTGCGTAGCCGACGTGGCAGCGTGTGGGAGGGAGGCCATCAACATGTCGCGTCGCGTGGGTGCACAAATTGGTGCGAGTGGGGGGCGAACTGGGATCTCTAACGTACTGCCCTCTGCAGTTGTGTCACTGACATGTGGGTCCCACATGCACGGGGCCCACATGTTAGTGACCCACTGCAGAGGGCAGTACGTTAGAGGAACCGTGTACGTGTGGGGCATGCATGACCCGGCGGGCTAGCGCGGTCACGGCCGCTTCTGTTGCAGCTCAGCAGTGCGACTACGGCCGCTTGGTTTCGTGGGATGACATTCCACATTTTTCACTTATGTAGACTGCATATTAAGTAAGCCCCCACAATTAGATATGAAGATAAGGCCAGCGTGCGTAGCACAAGTGTAGACTAAATATATGAAGTGCAATTTAATTAAACATATAAATCCCAAGTATTTTTATGCACATGAGAAAAATAATATAAATGAAATCAATATTCAGCACATTAAACATGTGAGAATCTTGCGGATTTACTTACTAAGTCACTTTTTTCGTTTATGTTTGAAAGATGCATTAAGGGAATAAGAATGAGAATACTAGAGAAGTGCAGAACTAGGGGAAAAATTTATATATTTTTAAATAAATCTTTGAACCAGAAATTCAAGTACTCAACTATACTATAGAAGAATAAAGCAATGTTTGATGTATTTGTATTTTTTCCTTGAGTTTTTAAACACATGAAGTTTTTAATGAGGCAAATCGTGCACAAAACAAGAATATCTATGTACTTTCTCTAAGAATTTTTTTCCCACTGAATTTTTACGTTGATTTGATAAGACATATGCACTAATGGCAAAGATCAAGGAGAGTGTTGGGATTCCACCTTATGGCCTAGCCCGGGCCACCGTGGTGGGGCCTACACATGGACTTGGTAAATCATAAGAATCCACACTATATAAAGGAAAGTGATTGACCTAAATATGTGTTTATCTATTCTGGGTATTGTTCTTGTTCTTCATTTACGATTTGCACGCGAATCAACAATCTCATACTACACCCGATAGCGTAGTTGTTTAACATGTTTGACCCGCACTAAGCATGCCCCTGACAGTGATGCCCGTGTCGGCGAAGCGACTTTTATTTTAGGGCCTGACAAAGTGACATTGAGGTCCTGTTTGATTCGGTTGAGGCAAAAGTTGAAGGCTCCTAAAAAGTGGTACGGAAAGGTTAAAAAATATTTTAAAATTTTTTTGAGATCTTTGAAAAAAACCCACAAAGCTCCAAAAAAAATCAAAATGTTACATCAAATGATCTATGTAAACAAAACCGCAACGAAGCACTGACCAAATGACAATTTGAACGTCTCTACTGATTTAAATGTTCCTGTGCAAAGCTGCAACAATTTTCGAAAGCATTGTAAAATCTATATCTTCTTGTATCGTAAAGATTTGTACTTAAAAGGATTTTCGGCCTTTCTGTTAGATGTAAAAGATTTTCTTGTACGGATCGGATGTCTACCTCACGTAATAAACTCGGCAGTACTCCTGCTCTTTGCTAAAAAAAATAGGACTAGGGATCAAAAGAGAAGCTCACATGTCCAGCGCTCTAGCGGTGCAAGTATGCATGCATGATGCATGTACCAGGTATATCTTTTCTTTGTTATAAAAAAAGCAATATATTTTCTTTTCAGAATGTCACACCAAAAGTAGCCAACACACCATGAAGCATCTAAACTAGAACATCCACTGTAATCGTCGGCTGGAAGCCTCAGTTAAGTATCTCATCTGCAAGAGTCTTTATAGAATAGGGCGAGAGGCTACACATCGGCACACAACGAAATCTGAAATCAACCGGCGTTGCTAGTGTTGAGCGGCTTCCCACGGCCCATGGTGAATCCTTTTGTGCCATCAGGCATACGTGGACCAGGGGGTGGTTTTGGCACTACCGGATGCTCAGCAAGGGCACTGTGACTCGCTGGAGGAGTGCCCATTGGATGGCCACCGTCCCGGTTGTGGCTATGGCTATGGT
>SPJY01001703.1:1096593-1159465 GCA_005191435.1 Raddia distichophylla
CCCCCCCCCCCCCCCCCCCCCCCACCCCACAACAACCCGTAAATGGCATGATAAGATTGTAAATCTTTTTGTACAAACCCGTGGATGATTGGAAACATGTACATGCATGGGGAAAGCCATCATACGTACATGAGGGGCACGGCACCTATCTGATCAACTGCCTAAGCACAGTAGAACCTAAGCACCTTTCAATGTAAAGTTTTAGTTGGCCAAGGCGGGAGACTAGGTTAGAGCACCTAGGTGGGCTTGGCAGCCTGCCACCTAGAGCTTTATATAAGTGTACTCACCATAACATGCCTTCAAATTGAGAGACAGTGTAAATGAAAAATCGTATGGCTACTTCTACTTTGACAGAAAAAAGGGGCGATCACTTGCCTTAGAACATGCCATGCTCAATCAGCAAAATTAAGAAATCACAAGTATGATTTTGGTCAGGCCACACGTACATTTTATTTGTGGATAAAGGATTTGCACCCCTTTTGCTATTTTTACCTTGTAGAGCATGCTTTATTCTAAATGAAACTTATCTTGTTCTGCTGGGTGCAGGTACAACGGGTGACCTGAAAAGACCAGGTGGCTTGTGTCCCCTAGAGTACTCTACGCGAGCCAATAAGCAGCAGCACACTTTAGCTGCATGATGGTTAGTGTTTTTAATCAAATGAAGCCAAACCATCTTTTATTCTTTGGCTTTAGATTATTACGGGCTAAAACAAAATGGCATATCAAACTATCTATACTTCTTTTTATTTCTTTTTGTCATGAAGCTATAGATAGTTCTCTAGTATCACTAAGGGTCAAACGGAAACAACCTCCTGCGCTTAGCTGCATGATGGTTAGTGTTATTGGTTTGGTTTAGTCTAGCTGGTTGGGTGTGGTAATGATTTGGTCGGCTGTTTGGCGGTTTGGGTTATTATTTAACTGGCTGTTGTTACAGCCAGACAAAAATGAACTCAGTACTTATGAGAATAAAGTTACCTCCCCCCAGATCTCTCTTCCATTGCAGGCTCCAGCGCTCCCTCCTGCGCTTATTACTCATCTTCCCAGCCACACTTGACACTACCACTGAGCAATTGATCGTCTCATCTCCACCTCGAGCCCAGCGACTTGGATCCCTCCATCGCCGACTGATGTTCCCCTACTTGGGCACATCTCCCGTACCGCGCTCCTTCGTTGGGCTGCTCTGTCGCGGGTGCACGCCTCTCCCCCTCTCCACTCCTTGATTGAGCCTAAACCAAGCTGGAGACACCACCATGCTCTACGCTGGTGAGCAAGGCCATGCCCCCCTTCCCCTAGCCCTCCCCACCTTCCCCATGCCTGTCAGCGTCAAGGCAGCAGACGCTCAGCCCTAGCACCGTGCGGGCAAATTACAAGTGGCTAATCTTGGTAGGGCCCGTAGCTAGCATGGGAGGTTTTTGATTTGTATGTTTATCAAACTAGAAGGGGCATGAACGTAGACAGGTAAGGTTCAACATTTTTTAAATCAATCATTTACATTTATTTATCCCCATTGATGCATAGGCAAGCACTGAGCAATTCATCATGCAATCCATGAAGGGAACATATCCTGTGCAATCAAGCTTACGGTGCAACCACCGTGCAACCGAACTACCAAAAGTTGTGATAAATTATGAAAAAATTTGTAGATGTACTCTTCGGCTTACTCTACCTCTGTATAAAATTTCAAGTTCAAATTCATCCTATATTGAAAGTTACAAAAAAGATAAAATTCCATCAATTTTGAACTCGTCAAAGCTGTCAGTTTTTATTCCCTTTTTTTTATAACTCTTAATATAAAATGCATTTTGCTATGGAACTTCATACATGGGTAGAGTAAACAATGAAGTACATCTACAATTGTTTTCCGAATTTATCACAACTTTTGATAGTTCGGTTGTACGGTGGTTGCACCGTAAGCTTGATTGCATAGGATATGTTCCCATCCATGAAAGACTCTTTTTTCCTTAATTTTGTTCATAAGTTTCTGTTGCACTGAAGCTGATGTTAGCTCTTACCATGTGCTATTACAGGTTTGGTAATTGAGCTAAAGTGCCCCTAAATGATGTAGTTCCAAAGCCAAAGTGCCATCCTGTTTTTTATGTTGTTTTGATGTAATCTGATTCAAAATTCTGGAAGATCGAAGGAAAGCCTGAGAAAACCCAAAGCATGATTATGGATCCTTTTGTCCAGAAGATGACAAAATTATTGATGTTATCAGGAAGATCAAATTTTATGTATTTCAATCTACAGAGAGTTTCGTTCTAGGGTGCTATATACTAAGATGTAGTATCAAATTAGCCCCCAAAGGAGTATAAGTAAACGACATACCTTTTAGCAACAGCTGGTTTTGTGCTGTGATGCATTTGTTAGTTTTTTTTCCCCTTCAACGCAAACTACATGCACTTCTTTTTTCTCATGTGGAAGATACCATGGCCATGCTGTTCCTGCGACCATGGAATTAAAAATCCTCAGAAGCGCCTAGTAGCAACTAATCACGTAACGCACTGATTAGTATCAATAATAAATTCTATCAATCCTTAACTTGTTATCATAAAATTCACAAAAAACCTCCATCAAGTCATTTTTAATAAAGTGCCAGCAAGGTTGATAGAATTCAATGGGGAATCCATCTGGCCTTGGTGAATTATTATGACCCATTACAAAAATAGCCTCTTTTACCTCCTCTTCTGAGAAAGGTTTAGTAATATTAAAAATTTTCATGCCACTCACTTTTTCATTACCATCCCAAATGTCAGAAAACTGTAGATTAATTTGAACACCATCAGGTTTAGCAAAGAGGTTTTTGTAGTAAGAAGTGGCGACATTCACTACGTTCTCATCTTTATGAGCTATCTGGTCATTATACTGAAGGGACAAAATGGTGTTTTTCCTCGTACGACCATTAGCAATTCTACAGAAGTACTCAGTATTTGTATCACCTTTGAGAATCCAATTTTCATGCGCCCTCGCATGCCAATAGGCTTCCTCCTGTTCATAAATTTGTTGGATTTTTAAAAGCAACTTGATTTTACAACTAACTTCCTTCGAATTGAGGCCAAAGGTCTCTTTCTTTTCCTCAAGCACCCCAAGCTTATTTATGATCTCCTTTTGTTTTTCTTGTCTATACTATAAGGGTTAGCCCCCAACCTTTTAGGAATTGAGTTCGCCTTATGAACCGTGTTTTCCGCGCGCTCGGTCCAGACGTTGTCTGGAGGGTCGCGGAGTGCAGCCCGCAGGTTTTGTGTGCTTCACTGGACTGTGTCCGGTAGTTACCGGACAGTAACGGACCGTGTCCGACGGAGGGATGTTGCTGCGGCAGCCGTCTAGGGCTCGCGGCGACGACCCTATTTCGAAGTGGTCATCGGACGGCGTCCCGGGGATCTCAGGGCATGCCCAGCCACCTTCATATTTCCCCTATCTCATTTCTATTCATCCACTTTTTTGTTATTGCCCTATCTCTCTCTATATTTTTCTCTTTTATATTTTATTCACTACCTACTGCTATAGTGTTTTGAGGGTAAAATGAGGACCAAAAGAGGGTAGAATTGAAAATGCCCTCAGAAACCCTGAAATTCCCGATACCACTGGCCCTTCCGTTTCTCTCTCCCCTCATCACCTCGTTCTTTTTGCGCCCGAGCCGTTTTCTCGGCGCCGCCGCCGCCGCCGCCTCTCCTCGTCCTCCACCGTGCCGCCCCCGCATCCTCCTCCTTGCTTGTCTCTCTCTCTCTCTCCACCAAAGTGTTCCCCACTCCTCCTCGGCCCATTTCACCGGCCATTTTCCCCGATCCTCGTGGATTTATCTCCGTTGGTGCCGCCCTTCTCCTACCCGGGAGAGGTCGTGGGCAAACCAAAACCCCAAACCCTACCTCAACCCCGGCCGATCCGCAATGCCGCCGGGGAGGCGGAGTGGCCGGCGACGGAACCAGGCGAAATCCCCGCCCCCGCCCCAACCCTCGGCCGCGCCCGCGCCCCCACCCTCGCCCTCGCCGCCCGCGCCTCTCAATCTCCGACCACTTCAGGAGACGCTGACCACAGTAAGCACCTCCTCTCCGGTCCCGCCGGCGCCTCCAACTATGGCAGGCCCTCCTGCACAGGGGTCATCAACCTCAGCACGTCGAACCCTCTCCCGGGGCACCACCTTCTCCGTATCTGGAACGCTTCCCTTAAACCAGACGGTTCCCACTCGCCGGCAACCTTCGGCCGGCAATACCTCATCCACTCCTCCACAGCTGCCACCTCCGCACAACACAAGGCAACAGGCGGCCTCATCATCCTCGACCTCGAGGCCGGGCCCGTCCGCCTGGCAAGCTCATCAGACTCTCGCATGCAGAATCGCATCTGTGAGCTCAGATAGGATTGCTGCTGAACAGAAGATGAAGGATCTATTTCTGCACTTTTTGAATAAGTAAGCATCTCCCCTCTTTCAACTGTGTATGGATATGCCTCTTCTCAACATTTATGTTCTTATTTGTGATTTCTGGTCGTGCAGCTCTACTAAGGCCGGTCATAAATGTGCATTTTACAAGTCTGTCGTACATGCTATGAGCATCCGTGGAGACTTTGATCTTCAAGTGAATTTCAACCATCTTCTAAGGCCTGACTATATGGAGCTTGCAAAGAGGGTCGCAAATGATAATGACCGGTACCAACATTTCCTTTTTCTTCTCCTCCCTGGAATTTTTTTGAAGGATTCTCCTCCCTGGAATTGAGTGGTTGACAATGTTTCATTCAAACGCAGTTCTCATGCTTGGTTACGTCCCACTGCTGTGCAGTATCTCATTGACGAAGGGTTTGATGCCCCTCAAGAAGAAATTGCCAACAAACTCTCCATCCAATTTACTGGAAAACCAGATGGTATGCATTCTCTCAATGAGTTTCTACAAGCAAATAAGGAGAAGATCAGGCATCCTTTAAAGATCCTGGATGAAGATGTCGTGGCTGCATGTTACATAGGAAGGTCCACATATAGTAGTCTGGTACATCATGTGCTGGCTAGGCATGAACAAGATCTTAGTTGGGATGGGAACTTCACATCTGAAAATGTTTTTGTCCTGCAAACACAAGGTTCTTTTCAGTGTGTGGTGTTCAAGGACTTATCTGCTGCAACTCCAGCACCAGCGACATCCAAAGCAAAGGATTTGCATGCGATCGGTGAAATGATGCGGCCCTACTTTCATGGTGTCATATTCTTTAACATCCTTGATGATGATCTCAGTAATGCAACAGCAGAGCAAGCTAGGACACGTTGGTTCGCGGAGTACCTGAGGTATCATGTCGCATTTATGTCATCTGCGAGCCGGAGGAATCTGATAACTCAGTTGCATGCGGCATGCGCTCTGTTTCAGCAAGGACAACTTGGGAATGATGCACGACTTGAAGAAATCCTTGTACATGCTCCATTACTTATTGATTGGCGAAAGACAATTAGAGCTTCCCGCTACCAAGTTCTCATTGGATTATACGAGTATGATCCTACTGAGCAAGCAATACTGTCTCTCGGTATTCAGCCTGCAGCTGTTCAGATTCCACATGCAAAGCATCCAAGCGAAAAATACATCAACAGTTTTGATTCCGTATTGAAGTATCACCATCATGCATTAGAACATTTGCATCAGCATATAGCTAGAGCAAACGCGCAAAGGAAAATTGTGGAATTCGATGAAGTTGAATTGTATGCTGCACAAACCATCCCTTGTTACCTTCCGGAATTGCTGAGAAGACTACTGCAGAAGGGAAGTGGCACGCCACCTAAGGCGTAAGTCCCCAAAACCCAACTTTCTACTTCTATTTTGGCTTTCACTTTTTTCTTTCTAACATGACATTTATTCTTTTTATTGTAGGTTTGGAAGCGCGTGGAGCACTTACAAAGCTTCTTCCAAGGATAATTATGACATGCCTCGCTTCAAATGATAGCTTAGTAAGTATCGCCTATCATAAAGATATGTGTTCAAAGCTGCATTTTCAAAGCTGATAGCTCTTACCGTGTGCTATTACAGGTTTGGTAATAGAGCTAAAGTGCCCCTAAATGATGTAGTTCCAAACCCAAAGTGCCATCCTGTTTTTTATGTTGTTTTGATGTAATCTGATTGAAAATTCTGGAAGATCGAAGGGAAGCTTGAGCAAACCCAAAGCAAAATTATGGATCCTTTTGTCCAGAAGATGACAAAATTATTGATGTAATTTGGAAGATCAAATTTCATGTATTTCAATCTGCAGAGAGTTTCGTTCTTAGGTGCTATAGACTAAAATGTATCAGATTAGCCCCTAGAGGAGCATAAACGAAATAGTAAAAGTTTCTCTTTGTTATTTTTACAAATCGAAATAGGTAACCGATTTGTAGGTTATGGAATAGATTAAAGTCGCATTATATTATAAGAGTAAGAATTCCACGGGTCTTTTCTGCTCTAATCAGATAAAGGGGGTAAGGACCCGCTAAGCTTCTACTTTTTCATGTTTACAATCTGGTCCTTCAAATTACTATAGAGATGAACCCAATCCAAAATATGAACCGTAAAAGAAAACACCCATTAAACCAATCACAGGAATACTAGTTACAGACTTACAGTACCTATCAGCCAAAGAGGAATTCTTCCAGTAGTATCGGCCATTTCCCCTGCTTTCCTCCATATTTTCTCAAGTGGTCATGCTAGAGACAAAAACAGTCATGGATGGTCGAAGGGGGCAAAGTGGACTTTTTTCTATATTTGTGGAAGGCAATGATTATGGACGATCCTTCCCAACACCCCAGCACCGAAGCAAATCCTCTGACTTACTGTTTCTCTGACTTTGAGTCACTGACATATGGGCCCATGTGGTGCTATGGCCCACATGTCGGTGCCCAAGTTAAGTTAGAGGATACGCTTCCAGCGAACCCCCGGAGGGGATCGGATGATGTTGACAGGAGCCTTAGATGACGAAGACGGCAGTGACTAGCGCAGCGGCTGACGATGGCCCGGGCGAGGCTTTGAGTTGACCGTCCGTCCGCACTGGGCCCGAGCAAGGATGCTCGGAGGCACTGCCCGAGCAAGGACGCTCGGAGGCACTGCTCGGGAAGAGGTAAGGAACGTCCGAGCCACGGAGAGCTCGAGCTTGCTCGTGCCAAGACTGTTCCTAAGCCAGGCCCACCAGGGAGATGCGTGTCGAGAGCAAATCGCTCGGGGGTGGCCTCCCCACGAAGCCACGACCCAGGCTGGTCTGCTCTTTGCGGCCATAGAAGACACGTCTGCCTTGGGAGCCGTGGAACGTGCGCCATGACAACAGGACGGAACAGTGCATGCAGGCGCAGGACCAGAGCGTTAAGCACAAGACCCAGACTGATATAAATCTCGCCCATTCATCTTGACACGCGTCGCCCCAGTGGGCCTGGCTTAAGAACAGTCCCAGCGCGAATAATCTCGAGCCTCCCGCGGCTCGGGCAGTGTCTCCGAGCATCCTTGCTCGGGCAGTGTCTCCGAGCATCCTTGCTCGAGCGCTCTGGCTCGGCGCGGACGGTCAAAGCCTTGCCGGAGCCATCGTCAGCCGCTGCGCTTGTTATTGCTGTCTACGTCATCTAAGGCTCAGGGACTGTCAATGTCATCTGATCCCCATCACATTGGAAAGCTCTAGGACTGACGGACAAGCCTACGAGCAAGCAAACTCGCGGACTTTTCTTCGGACCGATCAACTCCTCAACCTTGGTCGCAACCCTACGGCAGTGACTAGCGCAGCGGCTGACGATGGCCCGGGTGAATTAAAACTAAAACTTATTGCTAGAAATTTATTATTTTGTACAAGCTATACGAAGTAATGCTTTGTAGTTATTTTTTGAGACTTTTAGTTGTAGTCCTCAAAAATCTAAAAAAAAATTAAATATATTTTTAGCCTTTGCATGTCTCTTCTTTTCGAGAGCTTTTAACTTATCAGCTTAAAAGCTATCTCACATTTTTATCCCTATCAAAGTGTATTAGTATTGGATTCCATCACTCCCTCCTTTTCTTTTCTTTTCTTTTTATGCAACATTAACCACGGCGCGCCACTTGAGCTTACTCATATGCAACAACATCGTAGCACTGTTTAACACTTATCCCGGTATTGATGCCTTTAATTTGCATGGTGATTTGATGCACACAACTGACGGACAACAGCTCGGCAAATTTTAGGCTCAGTTCTTTTCAGCTTATCTTATCAGACTTATCTACTTATTTGACTTATCTACTGATTTTAGTTATCTCCTTGAGGTAGCCTCGAGAGTCCGATCCACTTCGTTTAACTTGTGTTTTAGAGCTTTTAGACAAGTCTTTGAGATAGAAAAAAACCGGATTTAAAAAATAAATTCTTTTTAATTTAAACGAAGATAAGTAAATAGACAGATAAGTCAAATAAGTCAGATAAGCTGTAGAGAACTGGGCCTTAGGCCCTGTTTGTTTGAGCTTGCTTGAGTTGCAGCTTCTCTAAAAGCTGCTTCTGGGAGAAGCCACAAAAAACTAGTTTCTGAAAAAAGCTCATATCATAGTACAAATTGGACTTTTGGTGGCTTTTGGCATCTTTGAAGGGGGTTCCAAAAGCTGGCTGTTTGTTTGAGCTTCTGGCTTCTGGGGCTAAAAGCTGGCTAGAAGCTGAAACAAACAGGGCCTTAGTTGGGGGCAGCTTGACAGCGTCGGAGATAGCAATTACGTCAACATGACCAGACCAGCAGCGCCAAAGCCGATGTTTAGGAGCGGATAGCTTCGTTGTGCCGATGGTCGTCGATCCTCTCGCTAATCCGGAGGAGTGGCAAAACTCATTGCGCAGCCAGGGCTCAATTTTGCAAACCGGAGATCGCAGTTAGCGGATGGGATTCGATCGATCAGGTTAGAGGTAGGGAAAGTCGATCGGCAGCCGTGCCCAGGGGTTCCGATCCGAGAGTTCTTAATTTTATATATCTGAACCCTAAACCCTAAACCCGTTATAATCTGATCCCATTGTAATCAACAGCGTAGATCTTTTTCTTTCCAATTAATATAGAGATTTCTAGTGTTTTTCGATTAATATGGAAATTTCTATATGATTTTAGGACTAATGTGGTGGCATTGTTATCTATATCTCTATCTCTATCTCTATCTCTAACTACTTTAAAAGCACCAGTTTTTAATTACCTTGGAAGACACACTTTATCTCAACCACAGGTTGTTTACATCTAACGGCTCAATTTTGAAATTGGATCCTTGCGGTGCCCCAATCGCGATCTGCTGCCACAACACGCGCTGCCTCACACCCCAACCGCACCCCCACTCACTTGCCTCCCAGCTCCCCACCTTCTCCTACTCGCCTGACCTGCCGCAGCCGTCGCCGTCGCCACCACCGTGATCCCGCCCTCCCCCGCCGCCCCCTTCGCGGCGCCGTCGTCCCCGCACGCCGCCTCCCTCCAATCCCACCTGCCAAAGGCGCCGCCGTCCGTCAAGCTTGTGTCCCCCGCTTCGGTCAAGCCGCGTCATCGCCGTCGCCGTCGCCGTCGCCGTCTCCGCGAGCTAGGACCCGCCGTTGCACGGCACGTCCTCGCCCCCGACGCACGCGGTTCCCCTTCATGGCGGTCACGCGGTTCACCTCTCCATGACGACGACGACTGCGTGGATCCCTTCAAGGCAGCGGTGTGGTTCTCCCCCTCCCTCTCCCTACCGCCGCAACCGCCGCCGGTCCCTTCCTCTCCCCCACTTGGCCCCGCGCCGCGGCGCGCCGGCCCGGCCCCGGCCTCGACCCCGAGCACGCCGTGCCGTCCCGGCCCCGCGACGCCAACATCAACCATCCACCATCCACTCTCCTTTAGAAGCAGAACCAACAGAGTCGGAACAGTCTAGGGCATTGGACGCTCCCGGCCGAGAAGCTGCTCGAATCCCCTCCAAAATCCCACCATCCACTCTCCTTTAGAAGCAGAACCAACAGAGTCGGAACAGTCTAGGGCATTGGATGCTCCCGGCCGAGAAGCTGCTCGAATCCCCTCCAAAATCCCACCATCCACTCTCCTTTAGAAGCAGAACCAACAGAGTCGGAACAGTCTAGGGCATTGGATGCTCCCGGCCGAGAAGCTGCTCGAATCCCCTCCAAAATCCCACCATCCACTCTCCTTTAGAAGCAGAACCAACAGAGTCGGAACAGTCTAGGGCATTGGATGCTCCCGGCCGAGAAGCTGCTCGAATCCCCTCCAAAATCCCTGGGTGAGAGTCACTGATCCATCGCGAAACCCTTCAAATTTCTCAATTCAAACCACGGGACACTAGCTTCTGGCCAATCATTTGCGCGATCGAGCTAGCTCACCACCTGTCTTCTCGCGACCATCGAGTTCCCAATCCGCTGCCTGGGTGCTGTCAAGTCTTTTGCTCCTGATCCACCAATCTACTTGGTCATCTGAGGGCTAGAATCTTGCCAAAAAAGTTTCTTTTTGGATATGGGGAAACCTTTAATCTACGAGGTATTGGAGAAACCAGCCAGTAGCAGCATCATAGGCATTTGCTCCTTGATCTGGTTCTTTCTCCAAAAGAGGAATATTGGGTATGCAGATGTAGGGCTAAGCTATGAGACTGCCATGGAAGGAGGGCAGTACTGGAGGATCATCACCTCTTCCTTTTCGTACATCAGCTGATCAGCGTGCTGCATTTGGTGTTCAACATGAGTGCATTGTGGAGCCTTGGTGCCGTCGAGCAGCTGGGGTGAATCGGGCTTGGGGTGGAGTACTACCTGCATTACATGCTTGTGCTTGTGGTGCTGTCCAGGTTGCTTGTTCTTGGGATTTACCATATGATGATCCAGAAATTCAAGGTGGAGTACTTCTGGAGGGTTACCACTGTCGGGTATTCTTGTGTGGTATTTGGGTGGATGAAAATTCTGGCAGCAAAGCAGCCTTCATCGAAGCTGAATCTTGTCGGCGTTCTCTCATTGCCCATCACCTTTGCGCCATTTGAGTCATTGATGTTCACATCTATTATGGTTCCACAAGCGAGCTTCATTGGACACTTGTTAGGGATCATCGTTGGTTACTCAATTGCCTGGCGCTTGATTAATGGGATGAATAACTACTGGGCGATCACCATGCTTGGATGGATTGTGCTTGTGTGTCTTGAGCTTGAAGCGTACAGGGTCACTGGAATTGAGATTTATTGAGATTGAGACAGTTACGGATCCCTCACTACCATCTGTTGGTATGGTTGCCTCCAGAAATGGTAGAACTCTGCAGATGGATGTGTTGCCAGTAAGAGGAGTTGCAGACGTTGTATGGCTTTTAGAAAGGAAGGTCCAGTCATGGAAAGTGTTCTATAAATCTTGTTTCATTTTCTGAAAACTGAATCATGTTAACACAATACCATGATTTTCAGTTTTAAAAATTTGTCAGTTACGGATGTCCTCATCCATCTCAGGTGTAAATTAATTCTTTTATCTGTAGAGCATGTTCACCTCAAAAAAAGGAACTAAAATGGGAAGGAACGTATTGAGATACCATGAAAATAAATGGTTTTTAAATCGATATTGTTCAATGGTCAGTGCTATGCCTGTTAGGTTATTTCTATGCTTATATCCACATTCAAAACAGAAGCCAACATGTTTGTTCATGCCTGTCAGATGGCATGAAGAGCTGATGCTCATTCTAATTGTTGTGCAGGGCCAATAGTGAATTGTTTTTTAATATTGCAGTGTTGTTTTGCCAGCCATTGCTATGTTATTATACTTACACCCTTGTCTCACTGTGTTCTAAAAGTTCAGTTGCCATTCTGATGTACCAAGTTTTACAACATAAAGCATATTCACATATCGATGGTGGCTGTAAACTTGTAGTGTAACAAAATCCTTGCTAATGCATATGTGAAGCATGGCATTCTATTGAAAATAATAAACATGCATATGTGAAGGAATCTTCAGCAACAATTTTTATGTTAAGTTGTCAAATGTACTAAAGGGCAGCACATCACCAACTGTGTGCTATTTCATATAGTTTACATGCACAACATTACAACATCACATTACAGCATTACAGCTATTTCGTGTCCTCATATACTTTAGAACAAATTTTAATGCTATGGTGGTTATTTTATTTTATCTTTTGACATTTCACATTGTTGAGACTTCCGTTAGTAAATTAATATTTTTTTATTATTTATAATGATTATTAAGCTGACTCAGCACCCACTACATCAAGCCGCGATAAGTATTTTACGTACAACCTTACAATTTCTATCCTACGATATATTATCCGACGTGCCTTACACGTACACGCTAACTAGTTATTAAAGAGAGGTGAGTTTTATTGTTTTTCGTCCGTCACCCGTTTTCGCAAAAAACCCCTCTGATTTCTAGTAATCAACCCGCGCTCCACACAGCTGTTTACACCACGCTCAGATAAGTTTTCAGCAAAAACCCTATGCTTTCTTATTTTACATGTAGATCCTCAAACCCTAGCCCGTTTCGCCTCCCCCAGATCCAATCCTCCTCCTCTCTGCCGCCGCTCCCCCTCTCCAAGCGCTCGCCCGCCTCTCCCCTCCGGCAAACGCCGCCGCCTACCTTCTCCTCCTCCGCTGTCTCCGACGCCACTCCCTCACGTCTCTCTCTCCCTGCCGTCGCCGTGTCTCCTCCCCGCTCCCCTAGCCGCCACCGCCGCCGTCCTCTCCCCCTTCCGGTGCTGCGTCTCCTCACCGCAATCTCCCCGCCCCGCTCCTCTAGCCGGCGCCGCCTCCACGTCCAGCGGGCTGCCAACACTCCCACGCTGCGCCGTCTTGGATCTGCGTCCACGGGCTCCCCCCACGCAGCGCCGTCTCCGATCCGCATCGACGAGCTCCCCCACGCAGCATCGTCTCGGATCCGCATCGACGTGCTCCCCTATGTCGCACCATCTATCTCTAGAGGTTTTGCGTTGCATTCCATTTTGATCTGCAAGGTAATGTAGTTCGTTGATCATCTGAGTCTTAGCTGATTTGTATGGACCATGGTATTTTTTTTCTTCCTTGTGTTGTTCCTGAAGGTGACGACGGGAAGGGGTTTCAGTCACCATTATTTGGAGATGCCGCATGAATGTGAGATTTTGAGTAAGGAGAGGTTTTTTTCCTAGCAGTAAAGAGTTCAATTGAAGACTCACAATCGTAGGAAAAAAATAAAGTAAGAGATCTGGTTTCAGAGATCACGATTGTTGAAATGTGGTGCGCACACAGAATATTTGCGAGGTGGAGGGCTGGAGACATCATCTTCTGGGTTATCAATAATAGTTTTAGAGTTACCTCTTGTTCTGGGGCCTTTGGTTCAGCTTAGTGCCCTTTGTTAAATGTAGTGATGTTCACTATTGATTTTAGTCCTAACATTCCTCAGTATATTCATATCTTTGAGCTTTTTATTGGAACCTTATGTTCTCAAAATTCCCCTTAACATATATTAGATCAAATTATGAACTACTGCTTGTAGGTTGTTCCTACATTACCCTGAGCTAAGAATCCCCTTCATAGATCATGTCTTCCTGGAAGGAAATGTGATAATTTCTAAGAAGCAGCAGCGTCGGCTGCACTGTGGAGCTACACCACCTTCCCCTGCAAGCAACAGCACAACCACTGAACTTCTGTGGTTGGTCGCCTCTTCCATGATTATTTTTTGCAGGATAGTTAAGTCTGTGTTTGTATTAAAGGTGCTTGATGAAATGCTCAAGAGCCATTCAATCTTCTTTGCACGGAAGGTGCTTGGTTCTGATAGTACTTAACTTAATCCATGATTGATGAAGGCTTGATTCATATGTGTAACTCATTTGCTAGGTTCAATCAAATACACATATTGATGTGTTCATGTGTTATGCATTCTTTGCGTTCCAATACCATTTTGATCTGCAAGGTAATGTAGTGATTGCACATTAGGGTAAAATTGATTTATATTTCAGCCATCAGCTAAAGTGTTTGCTCATCTATCACCAAAGGTCATCTATTTCTAGAGGTTTTGCGTTGCATTCCATTTTGATCTGCAAGGTAATGTAGTGATTGCACATTAGGGTCATTGATTTATATTTCAGCCATCACCTAAAGTGTTTACTCATCTATCACCAGAGGTCATCTATCTTTAGAGGTTTTGCGTTGCATTGCAGACTGACCAACTGATTATCATATTGGTTCTGGTCTTGCAACCAGCAGCAGTAGATGCAGCAGTCAGCAAATATAGCATTTCATTGGCATACTGCTGCAATAACTATATATGGTCCTTCTATCCAATAAACTTCATGCTTATTATCTGTTGTTTCCGAGTCGCCACTTTATGTCAAAATTTATAACTATTTGCATACCATGCAGTAATATTTTAAATTCGTAGCAACAAACGAGCAGTCCATTAATTATCTTTTTTGTCGTGTTTGGATAAATAAGATTATCTTATCTTCAGCTTCTTTTTCATTGAAGAGCTAAATATATTAAATATGACAGGCAAAATTCGTTTGGGAATAATCAACTCGTTGTTTGAGAGTGGTGAATGATTCTCCTGAAAATAATCTCTGCATAGAGTGATCTCTTGAGCCTGGTACTCAGCTACTATTTTTTTTCCTTGGTGGCATTTTTGAAGATATGTAGTAGTTTTTCCTTGGCCTTTTTGAAGGTATTTAGTAAACATTGATGCCATTTCCATGGTATTGGGAGGAATAAAATTCGAATGATAAGCTCAAAATAATTAAGGAATGAATGATGGCTTATTTATCCTTACTTTGTAGTGGTTTTCTCTTGCAATTCACTAATTTTAATGCTAGAGGAATATATGATGCTCATTGCTCATACATCACCCTTTATAATTTATCTTTCTTCCTTCGTAGTTCCGTTGCAACGTACAGGCCATGCTTATTTCTCCCGTTACAACGCACGGGCATGTTTCCTAGTTAGATCCTATTTGAGGATATTTCTTCGTCTTTCTTGGTCCGTCGTCCCGCAGCCCCTGCCACCGTCCGATCGTCGTCCGTCGTCCCGCATGTGCAATCCTGTCCATCGGATCACGTGAATTTGTGCGCTAACCAAATGATGAAGCGGCTGCCGTGGTCAGTTGGTTAGCTAAGCTAGCTCTTGTACCTATGGTTCGCGGTTCGAATCCCGCGTCAACCCCCTTTTCTCCAAATTTTTCCAGCGCTACACCTATGGCTCTTTTCCTTCCCGGGCGTGGCACTCTCTCTCCACAGCCAGCGCTTGCCACGAGCTTTCTTTTTTTTTTTTCCCCGTTTGCTCTTTTCCTTTTAGTACGTCACAAAAAAACGAATAAATTCAAAGACTTCAAAAATAGAACCATGCAAAAGAACAAACATACAAAGTTATTTTTTAATCTTAAACTTAAAATTTTCCTTCCCCCCATTTTCCATTTCTTTTTTGTAGGTCACAAAAAAAATCCAAAAAAGTTGAAAAACTCAAAATATGAAGCCATGCCTACACAAAGAACATACAGGGAAAAAAAATCCAAAACAAATAAAAATACAACAAAAAATTCATGATAAGGGTCCATAAATGAATTTAAGCATTATAAATGTTAAATTCTACGAAATGAATTAAGAAATAATAGAAATAAAAAAATAAACTTTGAAAAATATAGCTATAGTTAAAATCATATAAAACCATAATTCCATGTAGATGTTCATAAAAAAAAATTTAGCCAAGGAGGGTTTAAGTTATCTACAGTTTGATTTTTCATATGCTAATGCAGTTCTATGCTATGATATCTGATTTCTATTGTGCTCACAGTGCTAAAGTTTGATTCCAGATTCAATGAAATACTGCTAATACATGTTTATCCAAGCGGTCTAATAGCTTGGCTAGCATTTAAGGGTGCAAACTCTTATTTTTTATGGTCATACCAACTAGCATTCTTATGTAATTATTAAACATTGTGGCCCCATGACCGACATGTAATTGACACTGGGAGTGACAAATCATTATATGGAAACCTTTGGAGTGTCAAATCCTGTTGAATCATTTCTTTACTCAATGTCGTTTTTTCTAGAATCAATCTGTTGTTTCACTAATCCTGTTTATTATTTTTGCATCAGGATCGGAGGATTAAAGATATTGTTCTAAAGGCTATGGGGCAGGCAATCATTAAGTCTGTTGCTGCTGCGGAGATTATCAAGGTAAATGTTCATTTTTTTTTACATGACATTTTTTTTTAAAAAAAAACAGAAAAGAGTCCTTGGGCTCTATCAAGATACCAACATCAGTTCTGTCAGCATCACCGATGTATGGGAACCTATTGAAGAAGGCCTTGTACCGTTAAGTTTCTGTTTCATTCTACCATCTTACGTTCATATATAATCTTCTATTGCATCGAGAATTCTATCTTACTTTAAGAGCTTCCTATTTTGCAGACTGGAGATGACTCGCCATATTTTGATGATCTCAATTACCTTATCTCCCAGAGATCTTGACAAAAACTCTCCTGGGTATGGCTGATGCATATATCTGTTAGTAATTATTTAGAATTCTTGGTGATGCACAATTGCTTGTAGCACAATATATTGGAGTGACTTTTAGTGAACTTTGCACAATATTGAAGTGAGGTCGAATTACTAATTTTCGCATATGGCTATTGGATAAATGGATCGGAGGAGCCTCAAGCTTTCCATCTGGCAACTGACAAGTAGGCACTATTTCTCCCGTTGCAACGCACGGGCATATTTGCTAGTAATATTAATATCGGCTCGTACGTGTTTGTGTTGTACGCAGTTTGTACACGTGCACATAAATTTCTTAGCGTACAACATGAGTCAAAATTACAATAGACGGTACAGATTTTTTTTCTAGGATTAACGTATAATGAACGGTGGAGATCTTTTCTTTTTTCTATGATTAACGTGAGAATTTCTAGTATTTTTCGATTAATGTGGGAATTTCTAGTATTTTAGGATTAATGCAGTGGCTGGGCCACACATAGATCTAGCGCATGACCAATAGTGTATGATATGGCGGGGAGTTCCTTAGCCGACGGTGGTTGTATTTTTCTAAAGAAAAATATGTGTTCATCGCCTAGCAAATGAGCAATCACCATGGAGGGGCGATGGATGGTCTTTGGTTAACTGTGTGTTTCTTCTTAATTTTTTTGGGCTTCTGTTAAATTGACTGTTTATTCAATAGTCTATGGCCTTTTTTGTTTTGTTTTTCGCTAAATTTTGCAGTTATCTGATTTACACGCCAACGTATATTTATTGATAGGACCATAATGGATTGTCTAGACCCGTCACATACTTGGCGCTCCGAAACACATAAAGGAATTCATGCAGATACGTACGGTTATGTACCAATCTGGTACAACAGCAAAACCTATAACTTACAATATCGAGCCTCATCTCTGTCTATATTCATTTTTTTCGGGGGCCAATGCAGCGGCAAACCAGGACAATTGCAGAGCGTACGTCACCTATGACGGCGACCTCTTGAATTTTAATGTTGCATTGACAATTCAGCGTTTAGGTGGCAGCGGCAACTGGGAGTCATGTTGCAGCAACGTTTGGGCAAGCAAGCAAGTGCATACTACTCCGAGAAGTGATACTTTTCAGCCTCCAAGAAGGCATTGGGTTTCATCGGGGATCGTGTTAATTAAGCGATATCTGTCTGGACGACGAAATGGCGTTAATTTACAGTTATAGTATGCATGATGCAGCTTTCTTCTCCAATGATCTACTAACAGCAAAGAATACGACCGACCCGAACGACCTCATCCCGGCGTCGGTGTACCAGAACTCCGCCTTCTGAAAGCTATCCAAGATGTGCACCATGCGCGAATACGTTTGCAATTCGATCGAATTCGTCGTCGTCGTCGTCGGAAATCTGAACTACCAGTGGACTCTCACTCAGATCGATCGATCCCACGATGAGCATGGCGTCGACGCCGTCGAGCTTTTTGAGCGCAGGGAGGTTGATGTAGATGTCCGACCTTGGCCTAGTCGCCATGACCTGCACGATGAATGAAGAATCGAAATCAATCGGCCGCGTTGATCTCTCAAATTCTTGGAGCTGAATCCGGCAAGAACGACTCCGTGTCCGAACCCGCGTCCGGGATCACGGCCCAGGCTGCTTTAAGGTTTTTCCGCAACAACATTGCCACACGCTATGGGTACCGAGCAAACTCATCGCGGACAATGGGACCCAGTTCACAAGTGAACTATTCCAAGAGTATTGCGAGGAAATAGGAACCAAGCTAAGAAAGCTCTAGGTCGGCGAATCCTTGGGCTTGCCAAACCTCCAGTGTTGGGACTTTGCCCCATTAAACAGGGGCGGAGCTTCCTTGGGGCCAAGGTGGGCCTTGGCCCCCCCTACAAAAATTATTTTCCTTAATACACAACTAGTATGTAGTATAAATTTCATCCTAATTCAAGCATCATACCCCCCCCTCCTTGTCCGGCCCCTCCTCATTTGGCCTTCAAGCTCCGCCACTGCCATTAAACCGATTCACATCGCAGCAAGCAACGTACCCAACACTCGGCCTAGCGTTGGAAAGCTCAGGGACTGACGGACGAGCCTACGAGCAAGCAAACTCGCGTACCTTTCTTCGGACCGATCAACTCTTCACCTTGGTCGCAATCCCAGGGCTAAGTGTTAGGGGAGGGGGATCTCTTCGAAACGTGAGCTGGGGATAGTTTGTACCACGTTCTCAAGCACCCCCTACTTGGCGTGGAGCTCGTCTCCTTAGGTCGCTAGCGTTCTTCTCTGCGCGATTCTATAGGACCAAGCGTTTTTCGGTCCTACATGCTCTGGTTGTCAGGTCCCTTCGGCAACCTTCTCCTTGCCCTTTCTACTCATTGCAGGTACCCATGAGAGGAAAAAGCCACAAGTTCATACAGCAGAAGATGTCCTGACATAAATGAAGATTAGTTTACGGGAACTCCCTAGAACTACTGCTTCTTAAGGGCACGAATTTCGTCCTGAAGATCTTCGATGGTGGTACGCAGCTCCAGCACCCTCGACATTGCCCTCCTACCGTCTCGGGCTTCGGCTCGGAGCTCTGCCATTTGCTCCAACGCGTCGTCGGCTCTCTTATTGGCTGCCTCGAGCTCGGCTTGAACCTCCCATTCCTGTACGCATTCATTCCACTACAGAGAGAGGCCACTGGAGTAGGGCGCACGCTCTGTGACTCCTAAGGCGGATGTGTCATTTTTGGTTGCGAGAGGGCGGGTTATGAGCATGGCTAACGGGACTAGCTTGAGAACAGCCCTAGCGCGGATAGCCTCAAGCCCTCCATGGCTCGGTGCCCCTTACCGAACAGCGCCATGGGCGCCTCCTGGACAGGGACGCGCTCGGGAAATACCTCCGAGCACCTTTGCTCGAGCTACGCCTCCGAGCATCCTTGCTCGAGCCGCCTTGGCTTGGCGGGGACGGCAAAGCCTCGCCCGAGCGGCCTTTCGCCACGGCGCCGCTTACCGTTGTACACGTCATCCAATCCCCGTCAGATCGTTTCGACGGATGGTTACAAAATCAAGTGATGGCCAAACAAACAGACGATGATGTACTGAAACTTTGGCTCGGGGACCATCCACGACAATCGTATCGTTCCAAGGGTATGAGATAAATGGCTACATATTTTACACAACTGCCCAGGATAGAAAGAGCATCAACCAAAACAGCAGCGTTCGTATAGATGCCTTGGTCAACAATGGAAACATGGACACCTATTATGGTTTCATAGAGGAGATATGGGAGCTGGACTATGGAGCTTTGAAAGTCCCTCTGTTTCGGTGCCAGTGGGTGAAGTTGCGAGCCGTGGAGATCGACGAATATGGTATGACAACCGTGGACCTCAATCAAATGGCTTATAGGGGTGAACCGTTTGTGCTCGCCAATGATGTCACACAGGTATTCTATGTGATGGGACATGGCCAGCAAATCGAAAAGAAGCAAGAAACAAAAGGAGAAGACTCGCAGCACCGATCAACCAAAGCGCTACATGGTTCTTCCAAGTAAAATAAGGATTGTCGGAGTTGAGGACGTGACAGACGAAGAAGAGTATAACCAGTTCGACTAGTTGGCCCCTCTCACAGTGGATGTAGACATCAGTGTCCTAGATGATGCTGACGAATCACCCTATGCACGCCATGATCATAATGAAGGATCACTTGTAAAAACAAAGTATATTAGCAAATAAGTCCATCTGTCTTGTACATTTTTGGAATGTATATGATTTTAAGATTCTAGCCTTATTTTTACCTTTTCTATAAATTAAATGTATTTTTATCACGGAGCTATAAATAATTCTCCTTTGACTTTTGGACACGTCTTTGACTATTCGTTTGCACTAATTTTTTTAATAAGACGAATGTTCAAAGGTGTGTCCAAAAGTCAAAGGCGTCAAATAAAAAAAATGGAGGGAGTATGTATTTGTACAATTTTGAAGAAGCTAGGTATGTATAAATATTTTTGCGTCCTTATCTGTTGACATTTGACAATGAACTTTCGGTCACACTGGCTAGCAGCGCGCGGCGCGGCGGGCGCTCAGCCGCAGGTCGCGGGTTCGAGTCTCAGCCACGCCCCCTGCTAAATTTTTTTTATCTGACATTAGAGCGCGGGTTGTGGCTTTTGTCCCGGTTGGTAGCTTTAACCGGGACTATTGTCTATGCAATAATCCCGGTTGATTTCACAAACCGGGACTGAAGCCCTCGCACACATATTCTCACCATAACACACAATTTTTGTTTGTCTACATACATTTTTTGCATTGCACACAATTTTACATAGTTACATAGCGCGCTTCAGGGGGCACAACATTTTTATATGCTAATTTTAAGCATGTATATATTAACAAGCACTTCAGGGGGCACACATAGCATAATTTTATAACATGTATATATTAATATTAGGGGCAAAGTACATATAGCACTTTAGGAACTACATTAGAGGCAAAGTTCCTTAAATTTCTATTACATATTAAGGAACTACATAAATTATATGCTTAAAATATATGATCGGAGCGGTGCCGGCGGCCTAATCCTCGTTTGAGGCGTAGTCTTCCAGCCGATGCTTCTCCCAGCGGGGCACCGCCAGTCCTCGCCGTCAGAGTCGAAACCGGAGGAGGGAAGGTCCGTTGTCGTTGGGAGGCTCCTAACTTAGGTAGGTTCCTCCCCTGTGCATGGAAGTTACAACACTAGCTAATAACAACCACAAAGTCGAATTTTTACCTCCGTTCGTTGTTCATTAATCTTCAATGCCTTCTTCTAGAGTTAGAAACAACGATGGATGGTGATAGTTATGACGCTGATGAGGTGTTGAGATCTTTGATTGCGGGATATGATCCGTATTATCTGGGGGAGCGCGAACCCCCCTCCTGGATGAGGACGTCGAGGCTACAGAGCTAGACGAGGCCATAGAGCCCGACGAGGCCAATCAATCCATCGAGGTAAATATTACGGATGCATATGTCATCGGTTCCACTATCATGCATAGACAATATTCTGAACATTTCATGGTTGTACTATATTTTCAGACCGATCAATCGAGCAGGCAGTCACGTCTGCGAGGTCCAAGCAAGAAGTCAAAGGCAAGGCACGTGGTCACCGAAGTCGGCGGGGACGGTGCACCTATTGCACCCACCGCTGCAATTGTACCGTTCAATTTGGCATGTGGCATCCATGTTAGGGATCACGTGCCCATTAGTATAGTGAAGTGGGAGCAGGTCCCTACAGACACGAAGAATCTGCTCTGGGCTGATATGAAGGAGCAATTCACGTTCCCTGAGGGGACCGAAGAGAAGGTCAAACGTTACGCCTTCAGGAAGATGGCCATCACATTCCAGACTTTCAAAAAGAAGTTGAACCAGGAGTATGTCCAAAAGGAAGAGACACCAGACTTCAACAAGTACCCAAAGTTGGAAGAACACTGTGATGCGTTCGTGGAATACAAGAAATCTTAAAAAGGTCAAAGTATGAGTGAGAAGAACAAGAGGAATGCAGCCAAGATGTTACGCACCGCCTCGTTCTAATGCTTTTTCATAACACGATTGAAAGAGGATCCTAAGGCCTAGAGGGGGGGTGAATAGGCAATTTTAAATTCTTTTGATTATTCTCAATTAAGCATCATCTTAAGAATTACCCAATCCTAGTTGCAATTATCAAGTAAGCGGAAGCAATAAACAATTACAAGGCAACTAAGACATGGCAATCAATTTATCACAAGTGATGCAAGAAAAGTAAGTACGGGAAATAAATGAGAGAGTGACACGGTGTTTGTTTGACCAAAGTTCGGAGCCGCAACTCCTACTCTCCGTTGAGGCTACCCCTTGCGCACAAGGACCGGCTCGCTCTCGAGCCTCACGCCTCACTTACTCCCGGTAGTCGTTCCGCCACTCCGACGAGGTGGACTCCGTCACCCGTACACCGACTCGAGAGTAGCCACACGCCAAGGCCTACTCCCAAGCCCACGCCTCCACGAAGGATGCCGTCTTCAAAAGTAATAAGCCCGAAACGCCCCGATCATGCCGGATCGAAGGACTTCCATGAAGCTCGGTATTGGGGTTGTATGAATTTTGGATTTGGATGATTTGTGGGTGGAGGGATGGCTGTAACAGTAACGGCGTAAAGCCCAGTAAAAACCCTAGTTTCACCGTGGCTATAAATACACGGCCAGTCACTGTCATTCGCACGCCTCCCTTGTTCTCAAGCCTCCTTCATCGGATTTTCCAGAACACAGCTTTCTAGTGCAGATCCTCGCAAGTCTCAATCGGCAAACATGTCTCAGGTACTAATTCAATCTTCCGATCCTGACGCTTTATATTCCTTGGGCCCAATAGGAGAAAATGATCCTTCAGGCTTCATAGATCGCTCAGTAGCCAGACTTCCACTATTTGCTGATAAACTTAGTATGAATAGTTGGGAATCGGCTTTTAGATCCTGGCCTATCCCGATCAAGGGATATAAGGATTGGCTTTCTCGGGTCTATAGTCAGAAAAAGATCAGTGGAATAAATTAGGAATTACCGATGCTATCCTCCTTTCTCTGAATCCCCCACCAGCGGATGAACCATTCATGGCAGCATCGGCATACTTCTGGTGTGACACGGCCAATTCCTTTCTTTTCCCGACCGGACCCATAGGCCCTACACTTTTGGATGTGGCCATGTTGACTGGCCTTAGTCCCGATGACGAAATGCTATCGGCTTTTGATCTTCCTGCCGCTCTCAAGCTGGTTCCCGAGAAAAACTTTGGCTGGCAACGCTACATTGCAACTCATCAGAAAACAGGCGATGTTGAGGACGAAGAAAACATCGCTTTCCTTAACATGTGGCTAGATAGGTTCTTTTCCTGTGGCCATTCTCTTAGTCCCAGCAAGGTTCATCAGGGAGTAGCAGAAGCATTGGTAACAGGACATAGGTGGGCAATCGGCAAATACCTACTAGGAGCCACATATCGGACAATGCATGAGATCAGGGATAATCTCTGCTCCAAGAAAGCCGATCATTCAGTAGGAAATTTGGGTGGCCCTTTCTGGTTTATCAGTTTATTTCTGAAGCTTCACATGTACAACTCTATAAGAGAACTTGATTTCGATTTAGAGTTTCCAAACGAAGATGAAGAAGCCGATTCCAACCAACGCCCTTGCAAATCATACGGAGAAATGGTGACTGTTAACTGCAACAGAAGGCGCTTGAATTAGGAGGACCTTTCCCATTTCTTAGTTGCGTTCTTCACCATGTCTGAATCGGCATATGGCCCAGAGCAATTCAATCCGTATACCGATTTGGAAAGATATCCGGTTCCCTCCTTCTTCCGATTCTCTTCCACTCTCACCGCCGAAGTATTATCAGTTTTCAAAGAATTCATATCCCCAAGCATCTTCTTCGCCATTCTCAGTACAAGGGTTCACATCAGAAAACCCTCCTATGAATTCTACCATCCTGCAGTATATGCTCGGCAATTCAACTTAGGGCAAAATATTCCCGATTTATTCATCTATCGCCAGTTGTATGCCAGAGATGAGGTGAACTCTGAATCGGCTTATGCGGTCCTAGACGCTGCACAAATTGATTTTGAAATGCCGATAGAGATCGATATGTGCGCTGCAGTATCTGAGAATTATAGGTCTTGGTGGGATTCTATTGCCAAGAATATTTACGCCACAGAAGGTGGTGCCTCCACTTTGATCAGAAAACTTACTGGTGGGGATGAAAGTTGTAAACCCAACTGGCCGAGAATTGCAGGAATAGCCGAGTCTCCATCGGAGTCAGAGAAATCGGATAAACAAAATACCGATGATGAAGGGTCTGATAGTGAAAATTCTGCACACTTTGAAGAAGATATTGATAACAGTGATAAAAATCCCTGTGATGAAAACCCCTCAGATTCCGATAGTTCTTCATGTTCATTATCGGAATTAAATGTCGAAGAAGATACCGAACGAACGCAAACACAATATCACGCTTCGTCTTCCAATAATGAGGCCACTAACTTGTTCGCGTGCGCTCGCTAACTTGCATTTTTACTTGCCGATAACTAACTCCACATCATTTTCTTCTGCAGAACGGTGACAAACGCCCTTCATCGAAGCTCATTGGTAGCGAAGCCGGGCGCCTCTTTTCTATAGCCAAGTCTGCATCGGACTTTTCCCATGGGTCCAAGCAACAGCAACCAAAGAAAAGAGGTACAATCGGATTACTTATCTTTGTCTCTAAAATCCGATTACCTACCCAATTTTTACTTAACAGGGAGATCCGATGGCGGCGATGGCCAGAATAAGAAAAAGGTGTCCAAAAAGACAAAGAAGCAGCAGGTGCGTACATCCTGTAGCACCGAATCGGTATGCGACACAATAAGCACTTGATCTTTCATTTATCTTCAAAATTTTCTAACTCTCCCTCGGTTTTCTTCTTATCGGTATTTCCATTTCAGGCCAACACTCCTACTCCAAAAAACAACTCCTCGCCAGCTCCACCACCAGCGTCATAAACTCCTCCGACCTTCAATCCACAAGAGGTAATCGGTATCGTTCATTATAAGTTGTAAATCGCCTATGTTTCCGATTTTCTCGCAACTTAGAAACCCTTTCTTCAGTATATGTTCCAGCCACGTAGCCCAGTTCGGGTAATAGTGGTTTCCAAGTAGACCTGTTCAAACCCCGGGCCGGGCCGGGCTTCGGGCCGGGCCTGGAAAAGCCCGGTCCCGAAAAACCAGGCCCGAGCCCGGCCCGGCCCGGGGCGCCGGGCTCGGAAACCGGGCCCGAGCCCGGCCCGAAGCCCGAAAGCCCGGCCCGGCCACAGCTAAAATTGGCGAAATCCCGGGCCCGGCCCGGCCCGACCGCCGGGCTTCGGAAACCCGACCCGAGCCCGGCCCGATGCACCGTCCGGGCCGGGCCGGGCCGGGCTTTTTCGGGCCGGGCTCGGGCCGGGTTACCGGGCCGGGTTTCCCGTGAGCAGGTCTATTTCCAAGCATGTGATCACCTATGGCGAGAAAAAGGACGATGAACTCAACTTCGACCCCTCCAATATGGATTGGCTTGAAGACGATGACGATCTGGAGATTCTATCGGCTTCTCCAATCAAGGCTGCACATCCTCCTACCATCGCCATCCCAACATCAACTGCTGATACCGAGCCTTCAAGGATCAATCGGCTTTCTTCAGATACAACTGAAAAGCTGAAGCAAATGTGGGAGTTTATCCGTAAAGAAACCGAATTCCTTGCCAACCCCAGCGCCATCAGAGATATTGCCAATTCCATCAATGAGCCCCTTCCAGAGCTGATAGTATCAGCTATTCAAAAATTGTTGCCCCTTGGCCCAAAGAAAGCCGATCTCGATGAAGCTCTTGAAAGGCTTCGCCAAAGGGAGGCCAATAAAGATGCCGAGGCAGAAGTCAAGGCTCTTGTTCAAGACGCCAACTCCCAGAACGATAAACTCCAAACCCTGAAGCAGGAAGCCGATTCGGCAAAAACTGCAGCCTCCAAAGCTGTCGGAAGAGTTCAGGCGCTGGAACAAGAACTGGAGAAGGCGAAGAAAGCTGAAGCCGCAGCTCGCTCTAACTTCGACGACGCCCAGACGGCTTTTAAGATGCAGCATAGCATTGTCAAAGAATGTGGCACGACTGTGCTGGAAGCCAAGAAGAAAATATCGATTGTGCCTAGAACTGAAGAAGACGATACTGCCACAATCAATGAAATCCGAAGCACAATCGCAGAAGCCGCCGGCGTCATTCATGGGTTCTGTCAGTAATCGGCCTGCGAGCCGAACATTTTAAACTCTTGTTGTATGAATCGGTATGTTTACCGATTTTCAAAACATTATATCCTTGGAACGAAAACTTTCAAGGCCTTCGTGCCTTTGTAATAACTTTATTTTCTTTCAAGCAATCATCTTTTATTTACATATGTTTTAATCTCTAGGAGATTCATCGGAATCGGCTTTTCAAAACCCTCTAGACGACAAGTGTTTGTCGATCTCTAGTACTATAGGCGATCCTTTTAGAATCGGCTTTTCGGAATCTTCATCTAAGCTCCAACCCAAACACTTGGATAGTACTTCTTCAAATACTTAGCGTTGATTGCTTTTCCGAAAACTTGTCCTTCAAGTGTTTCCAAAATATATGCGTTTCCCAGAATAACCCGATTGACCTTAAACGGCCCTTCCCAATTCGGAGACCACTTACCGTACTTAGGATCTCTAGAACCAATCGGTAAAAATGTTTTCCACACATGTTCTCCCACTTCAAAAGTTTTCGGCACAACTTTCTTATTGTAATGTCTGGCCACTCTTTGCTTGTCACGTTCAATATGCTCCAAAGCCCTCAATCGGACTGCCACCATATCATCAAGTTTGTCCATCACCAGATTTTTGTAATCATCGGCTTTTATGTTGTTCTGTTCTTTAATTCGCATAGATCCGATGATTACTTCAATCGGTAAAACAGCTTCTTGCCCATAAACCAATTCAAAAGGCGATACCTTGGTAGCTCCATGCTTAGCAATTCGATAGGCCCATAATGTATCTGCCAAAGTATTATGCCATCCACGCGGCCGCGGCCTTTCATCAATTTTTCTTTTAATCAGCTTTAGAAGATTCCGCTTGGCCATTTGCTTGAGCATAATATGGTGAAGAATTAATCATCGTAATACCCAAGCTTCAAGCATATTCTTGAAACGCTTCAGACATGAATACCGATCCTTGATCTGTAGTGATCGTTTGAGGAATACCAAATCGGTAAATTATATATTCTTTCACAAAACCGATTGCCTCAGTGGCAGTCACCTTTTTAAATGGCACAGCTTCAACCCACTTGGTGAAATAATCAGTTGCCATCAAAATATACCGATGTCCCTTGGATGAAGAAGGGAATATTTCTCCGATCATATCTATTCCCCATCCTCTAAATGGCCACGGTTTCACAATCGGATGTAAAATCGATGCCGGCGCATGCTGGATATTTCCAAACCTTTGACAATCTTTACAGCCCTCGTCATATTTAAAACAATCTTCAAGCATTGTTGGCCAGAAAAATCCTGTTCGCTTCAGCAGCCATTTCATTTTATATGCTGATTGATGTGTTCCACAAATTCCTTCATGAACTTCTCCAATCGCAATTTTAGCCTCTTCTTCATTTAAGCATTTGAGCAACAACCCATCAAAGCTCCGATGGTACAACTTATCATCAGTCAGCACATACCTTTGAGCCCTTCTCTTAAGTTTTCTATCAGTTCTTCCTTGAGGATTCTTTAGATAACCGATAATCTCTGTTTGCCACCCGATTGGAACTGGATTCTGAACAGGAACAATCTCCAGTTCCATGATCGGCAATTTATATCCCGATGCTTCCTGAGCCAATTCATTGGCTTCACAATTTTGCTCCCTTGGAACATGCTGAATTGTGAACATAGCAAAACATTTGGCCAAATTTGAAGCCTTCTCCAAATATTCTTGTAAATGCTCACTATACATTCATATTTACCGATCAATTGGAAAACTACCAATTGTGAATCTCCATAAACTTCTACAGCAATACTTCCAGCTTGAATTAACCACTCCAATCCTTGAATTAATGCTTCATACTCCACTTGATTATTAGTCAATCCAAATTCCACAGTTATGCTGAACTTATAAGAAATTCCACTAGGGGACACGATATAAATTCCAATACCACAACCTTTCTCACAAACCGATCCATCGAAAAACATCACCCACGTCATACAAATAGATATATTAATATCCCGATGGTGTGTGATGAAATCGGCTAATACTTGCCCCTTGAAAGCTTTTGGAGACTCATATGTTAAATCAAACTCGATTAGAGTATATGCCCATTTTCCGAGACGCCCTTTGATAATTGGAGCATTGAGCATGTACTTGATCACATCGGTTTGACAAATTACTTTGCATTCAGCATCTAACAAGTAATGGCTTAATTTGGTACAAGCAAAATACAGACAAAGGCAGTACTTCTCCATCACCATGTATCGGCTTTCTAGATCCAACAACTTTCTGCTCAGGTAAAAAATTGCATGTTCTTTCCCATCGATTTCTTGGACCAGAACTGCCCCGATTGTTCTCTCAGCTACTGACAAATATAACTTGAACGGTAAATTGTCTCTCGGAGCAACCAAAACAGGCGGATTGATTAGATATTCTTTGATGTTATCAAATGCTTTCTGCTGTTCTGGACCCCAAATAAACTTATCGGTATTCTTCAACTTGAGCAATGGAGAAAACGGGATAATCCTTTCCGATAAGTTTGAAATAAACCTTCGCAAATAATTGATTTTACCGATTAGCTCTTGCAAACGTACTTTTGAATCTGGAGGCTGAGTCTTCAGAATCGCCTTTACTCTATCAGGATGTACCTCAATCCCTCTTTCATGTACCATAAATCCTAGAAATTTCCCGGCCGATACTCCAAAAGCGCATTTCTTTGGATTCATCCTCATGCCATACTTCCGAAACCGATCCAATACGGTTACGATATCAGCCAAGTGTTGTTCTTCCTCTTGTGATTTAATCACCAAATCATCAATATAAATTTCCACCAATTTGCCGATCAAATCATGACAAATCAAATTCATTCCTCTTTGATATGAAGCCCCGACACTGATCAGCCCAAAAGTCATGACAACCCACTCAAATAAGCCGATGGCACCAGGACATCTAAATGCAGTTTTATTCACATCTTCTTCAGCCATGAAAATTTGATTGTAACCGGCATTTCCATCTAAGAAACTGATAATCCGATTACCAGAAGCGGCATCAATCAACCGATCAGCAATCGGCATTGGATATTCATCTTTGTAGGTTGCTTTGTTCAAATCCCTAAAATCGATGCACACCCGTATCTTATCAAAATCTTTCTTTCCAACAGGCACGATGCTAGAAATCCAACTGGCATATTTACATGGCCGAATAAACTTTGCATCTAATAATCTCTGAATTTCAGCCTTCACTTGATCATATATTTTCCAACTAATTTTCCTTGGTGCTTGCTTCACTGGCCGAAACCCAGGTTTCATTTTGATTTTGTGTTCAACTATAGATCGGCTTAAACCGGGCATCTCATGATATTCCCACGCAAAGCAATCAACCCGATCTTTTAGTATCTGAACAAGCCGATCCTTGTATTCTTGTGGTAACTTTTTGCTGATATAAGTTGGCCTGTCTTTTCCATCCGTTCCAATATCGACTTTTTCAATTTCATCAGCCGATATAAAGCCCTGGCCCAACTTATACTCGATCTCTTCTAAAGTCGTGGTTCCCATAAAAAACCTTCGTATCCTTGGGCTACAGACTGTGCTTTTAGCGTCGTCGGCTTAAAGCCTGACTTGCTAAAACTGATGAAGTCACAATCTTCTAGAGGTTTGCCCGATAATGCTTCCAAATTGTCATAAATTCATGCAAAATCGGCATCAGCAATTAAAGCTTCTGCCCGAACTACCTCTATTTGATCACCAACCCACTGTATCAAAATCTAATGTAATGTTGACGGAATGCAGCAATTGGCGTGTATCCAATCTCTCCCCAGCAATATATTGTAATTTGGGTAAATTTCACTGTTGCCATTATTAAAACGCCCCAGACCGCGCTTGCCATTCTTAAAACGCCTCAACCACAGCTGCCATTTTAGTGGGTTTTCACTCTCAAACATGCCATTATGAGGGTTTTCAGGGCAATACGGGCGCGAATATGTGAGATAATACATTTATACGCTGGGTCCCACCTGTCATACTCTTCCCCATTCTTCTTCTTCCTCCATCCTGTTCATCCTCTCTCTCTCACTCTCTCTCTTCTCTCTCTCCATGGCCAACCCAGCCGCCGAGCTCCCGCCGCCGCCGGGCTCGCCGAGCTCCCGCCGCCGATGAGCTCCCGCCGCCGTCGAGCTCCCGCCGCCGAGCTCCTCCTCCTGCCCGCGCTGCCGCCGAGCTCCTCCCCCTGCCCGCGCCTCGCCAAGCTCCTCCTCCTGTCCTGCTCGCGTCGTCGTCGCCGGAGTTGGGAAGGGGCGTCGGAGTTGAGGGAGGAGGCGGAGGTGCTCCGGCGGCGGGGGCTCGGCGGCGGCACGAGCAGGGGAGGAGGAGCTCGGCGGCGGCGCGAGCAGGGGAGGAGGAGCTCGGCGGCGGCGCGGGGGCGACGACCTCGCAGGTGCTCGAAGGGGGGAGGAGGAGCTCGGCGGCGGGAGCTCGTCGGCGGGGGGAGCTCGGCGGCAGGAGCTCGTCGGCGGCAGAAGCTCCGCGAGCTCGGCGGCGGCGGGAGCTTGTCGGCGGCGGGAGCTGGCGGCAGGAGCTCGTCGGCGGTGGGAGCTCGTCGGCGGCGGGAGGGCGCAGTCGGCGGAGGGCGCAGGCGGCGGAGGGCGCTGGGGCGGAGAGAGACAGGGGAGAGAGAGAAGATGAGGAGGATGGAGGAAGAAGATGGTGTAGTGTATGACAGGTGGGGCCCACATGTTAGGATAGTATTTCCTGTGTGTTTTGCCTTCTAAACCCCCATAATGGCATGTTTGAGAGGGAAAACCCACTAAAATGGCAACTGTGGTTGAGACGTTTTAAGAATGGCAAGCACGGTCTGGGGCGTTTTAATAATGGCAACAGTGAAATTTATCCTTGTAATTTCCTTTGCCTTCAATCACAAAGAACGCCGTCAGAATTGTCTTGCTGCCCACTGTAAGTTCTACCACCAAAATTCCCTTTGCCTCTGTCGGATTTCCATTAAAGTCATTCAGCACCATATTGGTTTTCACTAAATCCTCAGTAGATTTTTCGATCTTTCAGCAAACAGAATACGTCATTATATTCACAGTGGCTCCACTATCAACCATCATCCTTGATATCGGTTTTCCATCCACATATCCTAGGATAAACAACGACTTTAAGTGTAGTCGGGAATTCTCTGGCTTTTTGAATATAGCATCTTCAGCTCCGATTACTAATTCAGCCGCAGCTTCTTCATAGTCGCACATAAATTCCCGAGGCAATATGCAAACCATGTTTGTATTCATCGAAGCTTCATCAGAATCGGCATTAATGTCAACTATAACTGCCGATTTAAGCTTAGGCCTCCACTCCTGCTTGCCCCTAGCCGGTTTCATCGGCTTTGTCTGCTCCAACAGCGCATCCCTGAATCTTTCAGCCTCCGCTTCTTTTGCTTCAGTGTTCCTCATCCTTTGCAAGCGGCGCTTTTGAGATTTAGTGATCCCACTTGGACACCACTGTGGCATCGGCGTTTTTGGTATACGTTGAACATCGGTATTTTGCTTAATCGGATGCTCCTCAATTTTCTTTTCAGGAAACACCAAACGATCTTTCACCGATGTTCTCTTCACTGGTGAAGCAAACACATGATTCACAGGGCAATTCTTAATGGTAGGCAATGACATCCCTTCTTCCCAGCAATATCGGAAAAATGGACAATTCCAATGTTCCATCTCCCAATCCTGATTCCTTTTATTTTCTTGTGGAATCGGCTCAGGAGCAACTGGCCTATTGTTTCTCCTAGGTGGATTCTTAGCCATCCGATCATATTTGTCCAACAACTGATCAAAAGTTGGTCATGGCCTTATGATCGGTTTATTATCCTTTCCTCGCCTAACTTCATGCCACCTGTTAATCTCTTCATCTTCACATGGCTTTACAGATCAAAATTTTAATACTGACTTATCCTCCACCACGATCCTTTTAGAGCCAACGAGCACTTTAAGTCGACTAAAACTTTCAGGGTCATCGGCTTTTCTTTTCCCGACATCAACCATCCCGACAAATCCTATTGGAAAAGGATCACTATCAACTTTCCATGGTTTGCCTTGATAATGAAGCTGTCCTTCATAGATCGCCTTCTGGACAACTTGCTTAAAAACATTGCATTCGTTGGTGGAGTGTGAATAGGAATTATGCCACTTGCAATATTTCCACTTCTTAAGCTCTTCCGCTGGAGGTATCACATGCCCCTGTTTAAGCCGAATCTGCTTCTCTTGTAATAGATAATCAAAAATCTGATCACACTTAGAAGTATCAAAAGAATATTTACTCTTCTCAGATTGATTTTTCGGCTTTATCCATCCAAGCTCGAATTCCTTCTTATTACTCACCCATTCAGCAACATAAGTGCTGACTTCTTCAGTATCGGAATCATCAGAATCTTCAACTTCTTCAGTATTAACAACATTAGCCACCTTATCTTTGCCTTTATTACTGTTATTATTCCGATACTCCCTTTGATTCTGATAAGAATTGTCAGAAAATCGGCTTTCATACAGCGCGATTCTGTGAGCTAGATGAGATATGTCAGCAAATTCTTGATTGCCTACCTTTTTCAGATTAACAGGCAGTAACCCTTGAAAAGCCAATTCTGCCAATTCATTGTCAGGCAGTGATAAACTATAGCATCGGTTTCTCACCTCCCTGAATCGGCGTAAATAATCATTAACCGATTCTCCAAACTTCTGCTTGATCATCATGATATCTGTAATCCTGGCTTCATTCTCCCCAGAATAAAAGCACTGATGAAATTTCTTTTCCAAATCTGTCCTGGAAATAATACTGTTCGGAGGAAGTGAACTAAATCAGTTGAAAGCCGATCCCGATAAAGATAAAGGAAACAATCGGCATTTAAGTGTATCCTTGGAAGCAGCTTCTCCACACAGCGCAAGAAATCTAGCAATATGTTCACGGGTAGAGGTACTGTCACTTCCACTAAACTTGGCATTCGCAAAATCTGGCACCCGGTATTTGTAAGGAAATTCTGTCTCATTGAATGCCGATGGATATGGCATGGTATAATGAGGGGCAATTTTTGGTGTATTGAATCCACACTGCTTCATCATTTTGTACACCAAGTTCATTGTCATCTCTTCCAAATTCTCAGTCATCCCTGGATTAATTGGCTGATAGTTGATCGGATTTGGCACCGGGATCATAGCCTGATTATTTGGTAGTGCTTGGATCGGAGATGGGTTCAGAATACCTAGAGTAGGATTTGCTTGAGAGGTACCCGCTTGAGTGTTCGTAGGAAATCGGTTTCCAGTATTCTGATTTGAAGGATTAATCCGATTTCCTAGAGGATTCTGACCACTCATGATATTATGTAGCGCATCATTGGTTCCATCTTGAACTATCCGACCCAAAACGGACGACTGATCTAGCATAGATCGGTAGATTGAGTTACGAATCTGATCCCTCAAAACTTCAGAAAAATCACTGGCTATTAATGGATCACCATTGGAAGCTCTTGTGATCTGTCCACTGCGAGTTTTCCGATAACTAGACAGTATCCTTTTTCTGTTCTCCTCATGCAACTCCGCGAGCTTATCTTCAAGTTCTTTTCTCTATTCAGGATTTAGCTCTTCGAGAGTCACTTCTGATCCAGCAGCAAGCTTGCTAGCTTCCGCGATGGCATCTCGATCACTTCGAGTAGCCATCTTGTCGATTCCGATTGAAGGTCCCACCTGGCGTGCCAAAAAATGTGTTGATGCGAAAAGTTGGTTTCTCGCCAACACACCACGGAAGCGTCAAAAACAGGAGTTTGTGTCGCAACCACGAGAACCAAGCGTGCCAGTCAATTTGACCTGTAAATTGACAAGGAGAAAATTGTTAGCGACTTGGCCCTAATCGGCTTTTTAGAAGTAGCCAGATCAGGTATGCATCGGCTTAATGTGATTCCGATGCATATAGAATCTATCGGCTTAAACCCGATAGAGCAATGTTGTGACAAAAGGATTAAACATAAACTTCAATTGTTTCTTTTTGGTGTTTTCTAAACAATACTAGCTTTAAATCCTTAAATCAATTTATCAAATTAAACCGAGAAGTAGATTAAATAGATTGGTCAAGGCCAAGACAGTATTTAATTCTAAATCAAGGCATAAAATCATAAACCAAATAAAGGTTTAGAACTAGTGAGGGTAAATACAATGCAAATCGATAAATATACTAAACATGCGAGCTCCTAAAACAAACATACGCAAGATCGATTAAACGAGACAGTCGCATATATCGGAATTAAGAGAAAACATGCAAGATATGTAATGATCGGCATTGCAGGATAAACACATATTACAGATCGATTTAACGAGACAGTGCAATATGCGAGGAACATGTTAAAGATCGGTAAACTCGAGACAGTCTAACATGCTTTGTATACATGAGATCGAAGCGATGCAGCCACGCATACGGGTACAAGAAGAGAATCGATTATCTCATCGAGATAGCTCTACCTGCGAGTTGAAGCCTTTCGACGAGGTCGATCGGATTCGAAAGAGTAGTTGTGTTTTTTGTATGTAGTAGTTCCTCCACACGACCCACGGGGTCCTATTTATACTGATAATACAAGGGCTAAAACCGATCCCGATATGACAATAAACAGATAAATCCTAAACCGACTAAACTAAACTTTCTAATTATAATAAACTTAGGAGTCCAAGATCCCACGCCATCAGCAAATATTTGTCGATTTCAACCCATACGTCGTCTCTGCTCCTTTTCAGTAAAGCCCAATTTTTCTGATATGGCCCAAATGCCGATATTTCCGACCCATCGGTCAAATCCGATTTTCTGCCAAATTTGGGTGTTAACATATGCCCCTAAGTAGAGAGAAGTGAGATGAAGTGAGAAAGAAGTGAGAGAGAGAGAGACCAAGGAGAGAGATCCCTGGTACACTTCAGGGAGAGAGAGAGACCAGGGAGAAGTGAGAGAGAGACCAGGGAGAGAGAGTGACCAGGAAGAGAGATCACATACATCCCTCTATACGCTTCAGTGCAAACCAGCGTTCTAACCAAGTTCGGAGCATCCATTAAATAATTGTCATACTCAATCCCAATATCTTGCGTTGTTCGAAGACCATACAAGCATGCCACATCTTCAGCATGAGCCGCATTGAGAACATTTTCTAGTTTTTCAGCGGCCATGAACATCACTCTGCCTTGGTCATCCCTAGCCACAGTTCCGCACCCCTCTTCCTTTGACCCTTCTGCAAAAGATGCATTAGTATTGATTTTGGGAGGTTCCCGTCTTTAATTTGCCTTCGTATTTATAGTCCCTTTATAGGGACCTAAAAATAGAGTCAGATCCCCTCCTATACATTACCAGTTCTAATCCCTAGATCAAGTTGCTAGAATATACAGATTTATAGTCTTGAATCATAACCATCACACGCATGAGTTATATTACATCAGAGTATCAGCCAACCTGGCATTTATTATAGTATTTTGGCACCATGGCCTTACAAAACAGCGGAAGTCTTTAAGTAACAAAGTTCGATATCATCAAGAGAAAATCCAACACTACACAGGTAGGGATGAAAATGGTACGCATAATTTCCGACCGACCGATCGTCTGAACCAACTCGGATAGTGATTTGGATAATGTTGCGGATATTTGAATGTTTTGGTACATGTACAATACAATAAAATAATATCCGATGGATATTATCTGGTCTTTTCTTGGACAATATCCGATTGATAAAATCTAAATAGTAAGTCCAACTACGGTCCATCTCCATTATGCTTAGGCTATCTCCAAGGGAAGACTCTAAAGGATTCCCTACCCTATATTTAGGGAAGCTTTCCCTACATGCTCCAACAACGTCCCCTAAAACATCCCCTAAAGTAAGGGAGAGGAGTGAGATCCCTTATATTTAGGGAACATCTCTCCTCCCCCTATCACCCATTTGTCATTTTAAACAATTAATTAATTTTCAAACATGCATAATAAATTTAAGGTTACCACAAACATGGATATAAAAATTTTATTTCAAAATACGTGTTTAATACGGGTTTTTAACGTACTCCATAGGGAATGAGATTTAGGGAACGTGGTTGGAGACGAGTGTCCTATATGGAAGGAATATTTATAGAGAATGCCTGTATATAATGCCATAGGGGATGAAATTTAGGGAACATGGTTGGAGATAGCCTTATATACCTATCTCGACCCATTCTTTTTTGAAACCTTGCATGCCTTATTTAATTTACGTGTATTATTACTACACACCTATTCCCTATATTAAGACTCTGTTCTTTTCAGCTCAATAGCTTAACGGCTTAACAGTTTAACGGCTTATCTATGTTTTGAAAAGACATATGCTTTGGGTTTTTTAGTCTGTTTTTTCACTGTTTTGAAGGTGGGTCCTAACGCTTTAAAAAACAAGTCAAACGAAATTGATCCGAATCTCGAGACTACCTCGAGAAGCTCTTGAAATTCAGTCATTTCAGCCATTCAACAGTTCAGATCAGACCAAAAGAACTAGACCTAAGATGACTGACCAGTACTCATAACGGCAAGATGTATATGTTTTAATAAATCTCTTTTTCTTTATTGGGTACTCATGCTTAGATACTTACATACCACCATGAATATGAGCCATGAAGTTGGTGCGCAACAAGTGATAACTATTTGTGCCTTTATATGCTTATCTCTCTGGTATATGTTGCCACATATTATACGACAGAGAGTATCCATGTCCGATTTGCATTCGTAACCGATATTATTCATATCTGTATTCATATCCAGTACTATTCGTGTCCGAATCAGTATTCGATAAAAATATATGGATCCAATACAATATAAGTGGATTTCGATCCGTATCTGATCTGTTTCATCCGTATCCGCCAACGCTCCGGGCAAGCCCTTGCCCGATGGTGTGTCGGTCAAGACACTTGAAGACTTAACCTCCAAGGTTGATTGCCTCTACTTCGGTCCGCTCGTGATGGCAGAACGTGTTAGGGTTTTAGATTGTTATAAGGCGAGGCAATATTTTAGGAATAGGTTTGGAGGGAATGTGCCCTAGAGGCAATCATATGATGATTGTATTACGTCTTTGCTCATGTACTTATGATAAATTGCTTATCAGTTCATCAAACGAGTTAGTTGTGAGATACATTGTTATTGTGACATTGTTCTAAACGATCCCCGATCCCTATCATTACAAGGAGCAGTAATGATTTGATCCGCACATGTATTGATTGATGGTAATGTTTCACATACCATTGCTATAGAGATATCAAATCAATATTATGGTCACATGTTAGAGAACATGGATGGTTGGAGAGACCCACTCTGAGAAACTGCTGAGTTTGTTATCTTTAAAGCGACATCCGCTTGTAGTCTCGAGTGGTACACTTATATGGTCCATAGACCCAAGACCATCATGGGGTCCTAGCTTGTGGAGTCGTATACTTTGGTGTTATCAAACGCTACACCGTAATAGGATAGTTATAAAGGCAACTACTGGGTACGTGTGATCAATGAAGATGGGATTTGCCTCTCCTCGGTAATGGGAGAGATATCTTTGAGCCCCTCGGTGTGGATGGATAAGAAAAACGCACGGTCGTGCTAATATGATTAAGGAGTTAGTCATGATACATATATCTATCACATTGACGAGTAGGGGTGGGCATAATTAACCGAAACCGAGGAACCGAACCGAAATAACCGGAACCGAAACCGAAGTGACCGAAACCAAAAAAACCGATATTAATTTCGGTCTCCGGTTTCAAATAACCGAAATAACCGAGGAATTTTAGGTCCTGGGCCTCAAGTAACCGAATTACCCGATATAACCGAAATATAGCAAGCCCATAAAAAACATCCAGGCCTCAGGCCTGGCCCAATACAATTAGCCTAAAACCCTCCCGGCCTCCTCCTGCTCCCAGGCCCCAGCAGAGTCCCGAGTCCCTAACCCTACCCCCCGCTCCCCCGGCCGCCGCACCCGAGTCCCTACCCCCCCGGCCGCCGCACCCGCCGCCGGTGGCTTACACCCGCCGGCCGCCGCACGCCTCCAGCCCTGACCTTGAGGCGCGGCACCGGCGACCCTGAGACGCGGCACCGGCGACGGCGGCGAGGCGGAGACGGCGACATCAGTAGCTTCGTGCAGTGTAAGTGCTCCGCCTCTCATGTTTGAACTTTAAGATTGCAATTTCTGATGTGCTATTACATATGTTGCTGCTATTGTGTTGTGGTTTATGCCCTGAAACAAGGGATATGCTGCTCAAATTTAGTGCCAAAATTTCTATTTTGCTGCTGATGCAAACTACTTCGGTCAGTTCGGTTATAACCGAAACCGAACCGAATTAACCGAAGACCGAATTGCTCGGTCTTGGTTTTTCTGGAGGATAATTCGGTCCTGGTTTTTAGATGACCGAAATTTTCAAAAAACCGAAGAACCGAACGGAATAACTCCGTCAGACCGAATGCCCACCCCTATTGACGAGTGAATGGTCAAGGTATCACAAGGGTGGCACATACCTCATCTTGAGATTGACTGATATCATGCGTCAAAAGGATCGGTAAGTGAGTGTATCAGGGTTCAGTCAATGAGATCATTCTATGCATTCTAGGCTCAAAATGTGCTGCTAGGCACCGCTATTGATATGTGGAATGGAAAAGGGTTTTCGGGTCCATAGCCGACTTGCACATTAACCTGGGGGTGACACACTTAACAGGTTGGGACATGCTTAATAAATTTGATCCATTAGAAAGGGTTTTGTTCGCAAATATTGATTCACGTGGGATTTGGAGTCCTAATGGGTCTCGTGCGAAGAGCCTATTAGTACGTCCATATAATGGGAGGCCTAGAGCGGTGTGGCGTGACTCTCTGCTTTCACCAAGCCCTAGTCGCGGCGCCCTATCCCGCTTGCTAGAAACCTTATCACTGTGGTGAGGTGCTAGCACACCGCACACGACGTTCCTACCCTGGACGTGTGGATACCATTAGAGGCGTTGCCATTCACGGATACCATTAGAGGCGTTGCCATTCACGGGCGCGCTAAACAGTGGAACCCGACAAGTACATCTACTTCCTCTACACATCGCGACCACGTCGACAAACGTATCAGCGATGGTGACGCGATGACCAGCGAGGAGGCGACATTCAGCCTCGGGGTGAACGGCTACTTCCTATACCACGACGCATGTGACTCAACTTTCGTTGCAACTGCGTGTCAAGGGTTACGATTCGTGATCCCCAGTCCACATATGGTGTTCAAATGAAGAAAATGAACACTCTACGGAAAGCTTAAGGATCACCTCATCGTAAAAATCATCCGAAGTTAACGGAAATGAATGAAACAATCAAGCGAGCTAAATCTATCAGGTGCCGCGCCACCTTAATTTTGGGATCAAGGCCCATGTACACCTAGGGTTGCATGGGGGTGCACCCCACTCTAGCTAGCACCCCACCCTAGCTAGCACGCCCCCTCTGGCCGTAATAAGCTGTATACTTATGGCCGCTACCCCTCTTCTTCTTCCTTGGGTTTTGTTTAGTCTAGTTTTCCATGTGTATGTTGAAACAATCTCAAATTCGCTTGTGTCGACTAGACCAACTGGATCGAGTTTGAAACCCCAACTCCTGTGTGCTTAGTATATATGCAATTTCAGATTGTTTTTACCATTTTTCTTGCTTTATTCTTCGTTGCAACGCAGGAACAAATCTTAGTGATTAGGTTGATCGTGTTCGGCACGGTTGATAACGACTCGTAAATGTGGTTTAGCGATTGTTGTGTTCCAATCCGGTGTGGTTGGTAGCCAGATCGTCAAGGTAACTCTTTACTAAACCAAGATTATCCATCTCAGTAGAAGATCGGGACCCTGTTCCCCTATCATACGTCGCTCATGGTTTTAAATTACCCGATAATTCTAGGAATAGATCTGACAAGGATAAACATAGGCAGGGATATGTCCTTACCAAGCAAAGATGGCCTTGCTAAAGGGGTTATTGATCAAAAGACGAAGGGATTGGTGAGGAGGAAGCCAATCTATCCAAAGAATGATCCTGATTGCTTATTGACTTGATCCTCACTGTTCTTAGATTTGCTAAGCTGTGGATATGGTCCTAATCCTTTCTCAGGTCATGGAGACACTCCCCTTCATCATCTTGAGGCATGCAAGTGGGTTTAGGATGGTAAAACAGTAAGAAACGACTAGATAATCTCACTGTTGTCCAAAACAGTGAAGTAGAGGGAAGAAAAACATCATAAACTCATGTAAACCTCACGAACTTGCTTACTATGAGATTAGAGATGTTATGTATCAAATCATGTTCCCCTGTGGCTTGGATTTGAACCAAAGGTGCATAAAGTAGAGGAAAGTGAAATGAACACATTCCTATCTAGAAAATGAACAAAAAAAAAAGAATATAAAAACCATAGCAAACTTTGGATTTTGTTCTTACCATGGTTTGATGTATTCTTGACGTTCTAATCTTTCCAGCTGTGTATAACATTCTATGTGAATAATGGGTTTTGAGTGGAGAACACAAGGATGAAGTGAGAAGAAGATGTGAAGTTTGTTTAATGTTTATGTTGTCCTTCTTTAGCTCGTGGGAGGCTAAGCAAAAGAGGTATATAGATGGTTTTGGGAGATGGAAAAGAAAGTAATATGACCCCAAGATGACCCTCCAACCTGACCCGTATACTCCAAGTTAAAGATGACACAAAAAGACAAGTGATGGATAATAAAGAAAGGGTTATCTCGCTACCAACTTTTGGACAAGTTAGGACAAAATGTATCAAACATTGGGATAGCAGAATTGGAGTCTTACCCTACCATTTTTTGTTTCATTCTATCGGTTATGGGATTATTTTAATGATATTCTAACTTTTAGATAATCAACAAGGATCAAGAATTCCTGCTTGTCGGGGATTGACTCATGCGTTCCCTATGCACCCTTGCAAACACACCATGTGTCCCTAGAAGAGCACTCGAGATTACAAGTACCCTTAGAGGAACAACTTTAGCTAGACAAGGTACCTTGGTCGAACTCCTAGATTGTCCTAAATTTGCCACTTGCCTGAATCATTCTTGAATAGTTCTCCCGCCTCGGGCATCGAATCATCGATGGCCCAGGAAAATTGCGCTGCCCGGATGAATGGCAAGCTAGGCTCTGGGTGTTGTGTGGGCCCAGATCATTCGACGTGGGAGAACGTTACCCCTTGGCCCAAATATAAGGGCTAATCAATGTGGCGTGTTTATGGCGTACATGCGGCATAATTAGGGCCTTAATGGCGTGTAATTAGGCCTTGCGGTCACCACCTTTAAGTCCTTAAGCATAGTATAAAAACCCCTGCACGGGGAGAGAAAGGCAGATCGAAACATTGTACACTTGTTCATTCATCCACATTAGCAACGCACTGGAGTAGTGTTGTTATCCACATCCTCGGGAGACCCAATCCAGGATAAACCTATGTGTCCATTTTTCTCGCATTTTCAACACCAAGATATCTTTGACATCTCAGAAGTTCCACCATGACAAAAAGGGGCTTTTTGATCCCTCATTCAAGAAATAAGCTCAAAATGGAGCGTTGTTCCCAATCAATAGCTGGCGCCGACTGTGGGGATCGTGAGTTCCTTTGTTGCAAAATTCCTTTGAGATGTCGAACTCAGGCAATACTCGTTATCTTTGTGTCTTTAATAATATTGATGATCACGACGACTACTACACTGATGGAGAGGAAAGGCATACAATGACCAATCTATTGTGTGAACGATAGGTGGTGGGAATGGTTAGGTTCCAAGCGATCCAACACTATCCACACCGATCCAAACAAAACTTTAGGGGGACTGGATTGATCGTTTGGTGTATATGGACAGGATCCAATGCCCCATTGGTTCATATGGATCGATCCTTTCAATAGTTGAAGTTCATACAAACTTTCATTTTACAAATCACCGAATTCTTCAAATTGAGAATTAGAAAGGTTAAATTGAAACATCATACCAGTTCATCCACACATTCCACTTTGGCTCCTAAATCTGCACAGAACTAGCTCGAAATAAATAAAAAACTAAATAGAACTCATCAATTGGCTCGATCCATAACTTCATTAACCTGACAGCCTCACATTCAACTGTAATTAAGCAAATAAACAACCAATTAACTCCATCACAAATAAGGATCACCACACTGCACGCCAGAACACGGCCACCATGCCCCATTCCCCACGGTTTGGAAATGGAGTCGTGTTCAGGTGGAGGCGGAGATTAGGCGATGACAACAGCGGACGAAGCAGAGGTATGCTGTGCCACCATGGTGGAGCAGGAGATGAGGCGACAGCTGTGCTCTCATGACGCAATAGCGAAATAGAGAAGGCGGCTGGCTGCAAAGGGGATTAACGAAAAGTGTCGCTCACTACTCGGTTAAGATCGATCCTCTCGATCCAATGGAGCAAAGGGTTGGAACCATTGAAACCTAATTATCTTATTTCGCTCCCCTCGGTGGCCCATTTTGTTGTAAATTGCGGGTAAGATCGCTGATCCAATGGGACATATGGAACCATTCTCATCTCTAGTGAGCGAGATGCCTTATTGGCTCGAGGAACATCCCTGGATGATCCAGTTCATGTCCTCGAGAAGCTTGTATATCAAGAAGAGAATTAATCATTTGTCACTCTTAAATATCCGTGACACCTATGATAAGAGCATTCCCGGTAGCCCTCCATACCTTTTTAAAACACTATTTATTGAGACATGGCTGCTGGGATGCTCTGATTGGCATTTCAAGGGAATAGGAATGGAAATGGGAAGTGGGTGGAAATTCATTCACTGGGGGGAGGCAGAGAATTGAATTCCCACCCTTTAAATGGCAAATTCCCATTCCCGCTCTCAATTCCCTCAAAACAATCAAAGAAATTTACAACCCCTATCTCTCAATTCCCATTCCTTTCTTTTAATTCCCCCAACCAATCGAACTGTAAATACTCCTAATCAATTGCACGTTTTCAGTGACAAATCAAAGAAAAATTGTGTTTGGGATGTCGCGGAGATGAGCCCTCGCTTCCTTCTCCTGCTCCTCGCCACCAGCTTCCGCCCCTGCTGGTCCCTCGTCCGCCTCCGCGCAAGCTCCTTCTCCTTCACCTTCCTCGACGCCCCCGCGCGCTTCGGTGAGCATCGGGCTGCTTCCCGATCACCCATCTACTCGAATTCGACCCCTCTTTTTAGCTTGCTTGGCGCCGCAGGGCCCCTTGTTGGTGGCGATGAGATCTGCGGGTCGCTGAGTGCTGCGGACCCCGCCGAGGCGTGCACGCCGATCAAGAACGGCGGCATCGCCACTGGCTGGACTGCTTTTGCGCTGATAGCGAGGGGCAACTGCAGCTTTGAGGACAAGGTGCGTGCAGCGCAGCGGGCGGGCTTCGCTGCCGCCATCGTGTATGGTGACGAGGAGAAAGCAAGCCTCTACTCTAGTGAGTGCCGCTCTCTCTGTGTGTGTGTGTGTTCATCCTAATTCTTGAGATATTTCTTACTTAATTCAATTATTTTATTTTGATCACTCCTTGAGGGCTAATCCCTAATAGATAGACACTAAATCCCTAAAAACGTAACCTTATCCTAACTAATCTATCAGATAGAACCAATCTAACTAATCTTGTAGCAACTGGCCACGCGCTACAGTACAGCCTGTAGATGGCCCATTTGTCAGTGCCCATGATACCACCTTAATTGCTATGTAGATGCATCCAGACCTGCCCAACTGCACAATCATGCTTCTTATATTGTCCAAGGTGGAGCTCACCTTGGTCTGGATGTTGGGAAGAAGAATGAGATCTAGAGTGGATAGGCAGAGCGAGGTAGGGAGAGGTCAGCAGCAAGGGGTTGGGACCCTTGACATTGTTTTCACTCAAGGCAAATGACAAGGGAGAGAAGAATTGCCCTTAGGTGTGGTCCAAGTACTGGAATTTGGGATGGAATCAACAATTCCAGTTCTAGTGGCAGCCAAATGCCCAAATATCTGTAATCCAATTCTGATTCCATGATTATTACAGCTTTGATTCCTGGGAGCCAAATATGTTACGGTGTCTTATTAGGAATGTCATATAGCTACTCATTTTCTCTTTCTGTGTTTCATCTAGTAGCCGTCTAATGTCAACTGCCTTTTGTGTTTCATCTAGTAGTCGTCTGATGTCAACTGTTAGTGGCACTTATTCTAATTGGCTGCCATTAGAAAGATATAGTTAACACCAGTGTACTGTTAACTAATATGAAGTATAACCATCAAGATCGTCCTGATCTCAGTCAGAAGATTGCTATGGAGATAGAGCTACTATATCTATCACCAGTACTGGCCAGTTCCTTTATATTAGTGGTTTGCTAGCACATCTATTCTAAATACAATTACTTATCATGTGTTTCAATAGCAATATAGCATTCCTGTGTTCAATTGTAAGTAAATGGCAATCAGCCGCTGTTGGAAATATATAGTAAAGTTACTTCTAATGTATCATTATAATTTAATACTTTATATCAAAGATAACTAGAGATGATCTCTGATGTTAATGATAATGTTGGCTTCAGGTTTAATCTGGCTACTAATGTGAGGAGATAATGAAATGATTTTTGATTTTCTGTGCTACTAGTGTTTAAATACATTATTGTCTTGATCTATTTAGTTATTTGTGGTCTGCGAGATTACTTTTTAGGATTAATGGTTCCTCCTTAATCTTAATATAGTGGTTGGTGACTCTGAGGGCATACACATACCTGCAATGTTCGTTTCCAAGATGGCAGGGGACACGCTAAAGAAGTTTTCTAGAGGTGAAGATAGTGAGTGCTGCATAAGCTCATCGATGGATGAGACTGCAGGGACAGTTTTGGTGATGTCATTCGTATCACTTGTCATCATATCAGTCCTTGCTTCTTTTCTGTTTGCTCGAAACAGCCGACTTCTACACCATGGCATCAATAATCGACCACCTCACATCAAGAAACATGTGGTGGACAAGCTTCCTTGCTCAGCATATAAAGCTCCCTGCTTGAATGGTAATAATTTTGAAGAAGCTTGTGTAATTTGTTTGGAGGACTACAATAATGGTGATATGCTTAGATTTCTCCCGTGCAAACATGGTAAGAGTGTGAGATATCTAAACATTTGGCTACTTGTTACTTCCTCCGGTCACAAATAATTGTCGTTTTGAACATCGACACGGTCTCAAAATATACCTTCAACCACTAATTACTACTACAATTTATTTATGAAACACAATAAAACTATAATATCATGAGAGTACTCTTTAAGACATAATTTTTATGCACTAGATCTAAATAGTTCAAAAGATATTTATAGCTAAAGTTTTAAAACTTTGATTTACACGTACTTCAAACAACAAATACTTGTGACCGGAGGGAGTACATATTATGAGCTTATTGCTCATGGCCTAATTGAGATGCTCAGTTATTCTTTTTAATGGACACTGCTTGTTTTCTCAGAAAGATACAAATACTATTCTAGCTGTCTAGGAAGACAGCTTAATTCTTATATAATATATAGGGGATCCAATTGAATAAATGAATTGTATAATGAATGCAATCAAAGTTCTTGAAAATTATGTTTGCTTATTTGGTTTTTTTTCTATGACATGATGAACTGTTATGATCGCTGATAACACCACCAGTTAAAATTCCAATTAAGGCAACCTCATCAAAATACCCATGCTAATGCCTCCAAGTGAAAATCACATTTACTGTTTATTATGATGCTAGTTCTCACAAAAAACAGCAATGAATTACATATCACCATTTATATTTTATTCTATCCATGGTTAGTTGGCTACCTGAGCTACTGTTGTGTCTACTTTGTGGCCACTTATACATGATGCTTCTCCTAGATATGTGGTAGATGTCACCGCGAAGATGGCCTAGTGGATTAGGGAGACTAGAACATAGAGTAGGTAGAGAAGAACCATGAATAGATCAATACTATTTCTTGCTTATTTAGATTACATTACCCTTGTTGACCTTAATAGATAGAGCCTATATTTATTCGAATGCTAACTAACTAATTTTATCGTAACTGATCTGATAGACAGAAACTAACCTAACCACGTATTACAGTACCAACATGGACTGGGAAGAGGAGAAACAAGAAATAGATCGATATTATTTCTTGCTTATTTAGATTAGCTTTTCCTTGCTGACTCTAATAGGTAGAGCCTATATTTATTCCAATCCTAACCAATCTGATAGACAGCAACTAATCCAACCACGTGCTACAATACCTACTCCGGAATCTACTGCTAATACCTCCCATACTTGCGCTAGCGCCCATGACAGCTTTCTTATTTCTAACCGAGTTTGTTATGGATGCAACCTGGGGCCATTGAATTGCAACCAGCATTTGTAGTCAAAAGTTTGATATTCTGTTTTCATCAGATTAATTTATTTGACTTGACATTCATTTAATTATCACTTTGTTTTATAATAAGCAAGATTTAATGTTACTATCTTTGTTGACATTATTTATTCCATTGCTTCCCTAACCATTAAATTATGACCAACCGCACAAATCGTTCTCTCTCATCTTTGCAAAGCACCTAATGGAAAAACGGTATGATAATTATCTAAGATGGTAAGGTTTTCTCAATCATAAAACTTTCTTAATGCATTTACAGTTAAAATGTAACTTATAGAAAAAGAATGTACAATATAGCATGTTATTATGGGAGAGGTGGCAACTAAGCGCAAATACAATCAAATTATTCATTTGAAGCCATTAATGTTAAAAATGCTTCTCATCTGAAGCCTATATGTCATGAACCGAGTTCACAATAAGGATAAACACCACCACCCAGAAGATGGCCGGGTCTAGTCGGCTGATTTCGGGGAGATTAGATCATAGACTGGAGAGAAAAAGCCATAGGCTAGGCTAGGAGGAAGAACTAAATTGATTATTCTTCACTTCCTGATACAAGGACGACTAACTTGAGCCCCATGAAAGCATCTAATCTTATCTTTTAGGAAAGGAAACTAAACTAATCCATTCCCTAACTAATAGCAGCTAATCCTAGACTTAATCTCATGCTAGCTCGCTAGAGAACTTACTAATCCTATTCTCAATCTCGTGCTACATTACCAAGCTACAGTACTTAAAATTACCAGTTTGGCTAAGTCAAGCCAGTGGATAAGAACCAGTTATTTATCGTGCGCCACTCCTCTTTCCGAATTGCTCAATTTTACCAGTTGTTGTTGACTTAGGCAATGAAGTATGTGTTGGCAAGCTGAACTCAGAAGAATCAATGGCTAATTTGTTGGGACAAGAAGCGACGTCGGTGGCCCTAGAAAAATCAATGGCTAATTTGTTGAAAGAAGAAGGGACGTCGGTGGCCCTCTATCCACAATCACTGGAGCACCTTTAGTCTTGGAAGTGGTACTTTACTGAAGTGTGAATCAATATTACAATAGTGTACCCTTTAGTGGCTATCCTATCACTCACACTATTTTCTACCTCACACTTCTACCACTCTCCCTACACTCCCTACACTCTCATATCATAAGACACACTTACACCTTCATGAGACTCACTTATATTTATGAGGCACCCACACAAGGGAGGGGTCACCCCCTATATAGAATGTTACATAGAGGGCTTCCCTCTTCTCCCTAAATATCTACACTCTTCTATTTAAATATCTAGCTTCTACACCCTTCCACGTAAATATCTACATATTATGACGACCAAAATTCTAGTAGGAATACCAGAAATTGACCCTCAAATTGTTACAATAACATCCAGAGTTGATACAAGCGCACACTTTATTACATAACTATCCATCAGAGTTTATTACAAGATCAGAGCTATTTCTAATATTACAACCTTCTTCTAGGATCAAGCTCGTGATATGGGAAGACTAAAACCCTGTACCAAACAGATTCTTGTCCTCTTTGATGTATAATATTCAAATCTGCAAAATAGTAGGACCTGTTCATATAAAATGAACAGTTCCCAATTATCGGGTAAGTACACCAACCGTACTTGTAGGTTCCCATGAAGGAAAAAAAAATCTACTCTAGTACATGTAAGAGTTATCAAAGGTATAAAGTTCAAGCAAGAGTGTGGATGCAATACTATATAATAGATTGAAAAGACTAAGCTTTAACAAATATTTATAAATAATTTGAGCAGTAAATCCTTTCACAAAACTATCACAACTCCATCACTTATCCTGCATAAAGCAGCATCAACCATCCTTTTCTCAAATTAAATCATGGGTTATGTGAATCGAAGAGGCATCACCCAGTTGACACAACTTCATATACTCGGAGTAGGGTCCATCGATGATTTTGTTATCAACCCTACAGGACCTATTCATCTTTACCCACATAATGACCAATTATATGGTTGGATGTATTTTGTGTCATTCCATTCCACTTTACCCAGGTTTTTATATGAGCAAACAATTCTAGCTGCACTTCTCCGCAAGCTAGTGCCAAGGTATTTTTACCTAGGGTATACCCACATCGGAGCCTCGACCCTCAGGTCTTATACACAATGGCAGAACTCTGTTTCTGAATTTACTCATATAACCTAGTACCACAGTGCCTTACTTAGGGAATTCCCGTTTAGCGGGCTTGGATCCCTACAGCCTCGCACACCTGGTAATCTAACACATCATCCTCATATCCAGATAAGCAGAGCCCATAATACTTATCCATATGACAGATGATTTTCTATCTTACCAATTCTTCAAATATTATATATGTTAAGTTTTCCTACCTAGGGTTACCAACGGAAAGGGAAATTCAAATATAGGTGGGTCATCTGGATTTCAGTATTTTGGTACTTAGCTAATCTATCAAACAAGTAAAGTAACAGATTCTGGCCACAAATAATAACTAAAAATTAATGCGTATATAAGTAAGTAAGCGGGGATTTCAATATGCATAAAGAAATGAAAACTTGCCTTTAAGGATGAAAATATGGTAATTGAACTCAAGGTCTTCTTTGTCGTCTTGTTTGAAATATCCAACTTCCGCTCCATTCCGGAATATTACCATCTCCTAATATTAGATAAAATAAAAGAGAAAAGCAAGTAAAAATCCAAAGAAGGTATTTTTATAAATAAGAATGGGGAGAAAATTTTAGAGAGAGATGATTTTATGGCTTCGGGTTCTACATGTATATGGTAGAAGGTGAACATGGTGGTTGGCGGTAAGCTTTTAGGGTTTGAGAAAGTTAGTAATTTGGGGAGAAGATGACTGGAGTTGCTTGGATGGGGATAGAGGGTATCTGGATATAGCTGAGGTAGAGGAGATGCTATTAGTATGATCAATCAGGCTAGAACATGTTGGGGTTGATGGAAGTTGTTTGCTGGGGTTGCAGACAGTGCCTTTCTTAAGTTGGACATAAAGAAGAGGATATGTAGAACAAGGAGTAAGTAGGCAGGAAGCGGAAGGTCCTATTTATAGGGCCACGAGGTTGGTACGAGGTCAGTACCATGTTACAAAATTCTCTTTTGGCTAGAAGGTGGTGTAGGGAAACTGATGAGTTGTACAGGGTTTCAGCAGTACTCCGGATAGCAAGAATTTTGCTAGTGCACATGTGTGCAATAGTACGGATCGACAATATTCCAGAGATCGGGGTCGACAACAATTTCTTGTTGGAGTTCCGAGATGGAATTTGTCGAAGATATAGGGTGGAAAAGGTTTAGGTATATTTTTTATTAAATTAATATAGTCAATATTTATTTTAAATGATTTTTAAATATTTTTGGATAATATTTTGGAGTTTTAAATGATTTTAAATAGCAAGAGAGTAAGAGTAATTTGATTGGATTATTTTATTATAAAAGTGGGGTTTTTTATATTTCTATAAAATTCTATGGACTAAATTGGTTTTTATGGAATTTTTGAGAAATAGAAATGAATTTAAAAAGTATTTTCCGTATAGAAAGAGAAGGAAAATCATTTTTTTGTTGAATTTTAAAACTGTAAAGGGGTATTTAATATTTTTGTAAAATACTAATCTGGGTTTTAGAATTTTGAGAATTTTTATAGATTTTTTTGATGGGATTTGGTATTTGAAATAAAATGGTATGCTAATTCCTGGAAATAGAAAATTAAGAAATAAGGAAAAGGGAAGGGTGTTGGGCTGCGGAGGAAATGGGCTAGGCCCAAGAGGGAAGTTGCGCACGCGCGCGCGGGCCCGGTGGGCAGTGAGACGGAGTTGGCGGCTGCGGCTGACGGGCGGGGCCTGGTTGGTAGTGAGAGGAAGAGGGAAGGATCGCAGGCGGCGAGGGATGGCCTGAGCCGATGAGCTGGTGGGCGGAGAATGTGATTGGGATGTTGTGGATGCTTACTGAGGTGACGGAGGTGCTCGGGTTGGCTGGAGGTGGCGACGCGGCGGGGTCAGTGTGGCGACGGGCTCGGGTGTTGACGGCGGCGACACTCTAGTGGTAGTGGTGCGAGGTGATGGCGGTGCACGCTTGGTGATGCAAAGTGGCACCTCTTGTGTGTTGGGTGCGGGATCAGAGAGGGCCTGGAGTGGTGGCGTGGCTTGTCGCCGGAGTTGGGGACGAAGGACAGAGCGGGTGGAGTTCCGGGCGGAGGAGAAGGGGGAAGGGCTTGCTGATAGATTCTTGGTGCATGGTGAAGCCGAGGGAGCGGCTATTTATAGGCCGGGCGAGAAGTGAGCATGCTGGGGATGGCAAGCCATGGCGGCGGCGGCCGGACGTGGCAGTGTGCGACTGGTGGTGGTACGTGGCCAGATAGAGATGCCGAGGTGGTGGATAAGCTTCGCGGGGGTGAGAGGCTTCCGGAGAGCTCGAGATTACGGTGGGGTTTGTCCTTTAGCGATGGCGGCGGGTGATTCCGGCAAGCGGCGCGGCGGCGCTCTGTTTTGGAGGTGGTGGCGCCGGTGAGCTGGGGGTGGTGGAGGTGAGCCGTCCGATTAAGTTACAGATAAAAGGGGCCGTCGGATTAGGTTCTGCGAAAGGGTACGCGGTTGGGTGACGTGGCGCGATCCTAGACGTTGGTTCGGAGGGGATTGATCTGAGCCACACGCCGTCACTTGATGCACCGGAGTGAGCTGACGCCGAAGGCGCATTCCCGGAAGGGGAGGCGTATTATGGAAATTCCGAAAAGGGAAAGGGAATAAAAATTGAGGAAAGAATTTCCAGAAATTGAATAGGGCTTTAGAAATTCATAAGAAATTATAGGGAGCTTAGAAAATTATGAGATAGGTCTCCAAAAATCCAGAAAAATGAGGAGAACCTAAATATGGAATAAAAGTTTATATTTTATGAGATATATTTCCCTAGAAAATTATAAGAAGGGCTTTCTTCCTTTGAATAAAATAGGGATTGATTTGGAAAATTCATGAATGGTATGGAGAGACTATCAAGGACTTTTGGCTAGGGTTTGCAGTGAATAATATTCTTGTTAAGGGTGGAATATCTAGAGTATATTTAATAATTTATATTTGCAGGGGTTTAATGCTATTTGTTACTCATGTTAAAATGTCAGGTTTGGGGTTTTGGAAAGTATAGCATTATTCGGAATCAAATTAATAGTCATTAGGTGACATCTTCCTTTCATGCTAATATTTTAAATGTTCGTGTATCTAAAGGAAGGCTTGAAGGGGTTCGATCAGGTCAGGATGTCCTTGACAAGGTGGTATACTAAGTGGGTTGGAGTTGTCTATAATGGCAAATATATTAAGAATGGTGGTTTGAGCAATAGGGTGCTAATGGGAGATGGAGTCTCCAGGAGGTGAATCATCGGTGGTTTATACTTGGTGATATCGGAAGCGGATCTGGACATTGATCACAATTCTTTGGTTCAGGTTAAATATAGGTGGAAGGAGTCTTTGACGAACTTTTCGAGGGTAAACTAACAGCTGTCTACCTAATGGTCGGTTCTTACAGGATTAGGGCTCATGTACAGATATCAGTGGAGAGTTGATGCATTGGTGGGGTAACTTTATGTGAAGTGGGCTTCCAGTATGCTAGAGAGAGCAAGGGTGTGAGTGTTGATGTAGCTATCTATGTAGTGCTAGTGATGCTAGAGATGGTTGTGTCTGGGAGGTCTATGGATATGGGCAGAATCATTGGGATCACTGTGCTTTAGATGCTTAAACGAGGTGAGGTGGTTATTTAGTCATTGGATAGATGTCGCGACCCCGGCTTCACCAGGATCCACTCACGATCGATTGCTAGTCACAGAGATCAATACTAGCAACTCATGAGCGACATTGGTTGAACATCATCACACAATCACAAATAACTAAGAAAATACATAATATGCAAAAGTAATTATTACACAACCACTTATTACAATAGTTTAATTCAAGACGACATAATATTGTCCAATATATCAGAGTGCGGAAAATTCAAATAATGCAGCGGAAATAAAGTATGACGATGCTCCAATCCAACCCTTAAGCGTCAGCTAATCTTGATCAAAATCTGGTACAGAATCCTCCTGATCCTGTAGGTAGACCGGACCTGACTCTTCTCCTGAATTCAAATAATGTCCGTGGTATGTATAGTGAGTACACGGCTACCCAGCAAGAGTCCTTAAAGTGATGCAATGATAATAACAAGGACATGGTGGCTATTTTGCATAAATACCTAGTCTAGTCAAATTATTTAAAGTGTTGTAAAACAGTTTTGCATAGCAATTATAAGTGAATGAGATTCCCAAGAGAACAACCAGAGCTTGGCTTCCCAAGCCCCTCTGTAGAACAAACTTGCCTCGAACAACTTAAACTACACCAAACCAACAGGTTTAATTATTAACACATGAGACTACCATGTACGACCTTCCTCCCCTTCCATAACCGTGGGAACGGCTATCATGATAGTTTTAACTCTGCAGAGTGTAGCACACTTTACCCATAAGCCTAGTGGTACTTTTACGTCTTAGCTCTTCCTTGGGAGCCTAGACCAAGTAACGATACAAGGCGATTCATTAGTTCCTTCTGTTAACACCGATATCCCCTCTAAGGTTTCGACACTGCGGGTCCCCCTCGTGAGCCAACGGACCGCAGCCCGATCTTTTCAAAGTACCGTGTGTTAACCAGTTTTCCCTAACTAATAAGCCAGGACTAGCACATGCTGCGCAACATGCTGTTGCTAGCACTTATGGTTGCGCTTGTTTGGTTTGGCCAGATAAGCACACGCTAAGAGTCCTTAGACCAAGGTGACTACCTCCACCACAATCCACAAACCAACAATACCACTCGACTAGCCACCTTGAGTCAACACACGCCACATAGGTTTTAGTTGATTAGGTTATTAAAGCAACTCAACATCTCCAACCATACTAAGTTACCAAAGTAATTAAATAAAGTGAACCTAAACAACTACCGACCCACGAGCGCCAGCAAACTATGCACAAAGGATAGGCTAGGAAATATCTAAGGCAGCAATAAATGGCTACAATTCACAGGGTAAATGACGCAGTGTGAATATAATTAGGTTCTAACCCGACACATCATATTATGCATGAGATAATAAAACAAAATAGAAAACAAAGTGAGTTTTGATAAATTAGGGAGCAAGATGCAATTTATCTTGCCTTGGTAGTACTCCGGGTCTTGAGATCCTCCTCCAAATTGCTCCTGTAATCCCCCCGAACAGTGCACACAGGAACGATCTACACGTAGATGCAAATGCATAAGAATAGCAAAACAATCAACAGAACATATAGCTTATAAAAATATATAAAATTGTAGGCTATTTATGGAAAACAATGGTTCTGGAATCGTCTAATTTAGAGTTCGGATGCTTCCTAAACAATTCGGGGAAGTTTCAGGTAAATAAGAAATTCCTGAAAAGAATAAACCGGTTAACCGAAAGAAAACCGACGGATCCGGCGGGTTCACGGGCGACGCGGGCGCAGCGCGCACAGCGTCGGTGGCTCGGGACACGCAGCATGCGCGGATAGGCGCGCGGCGCGGCTGGCGGCGACGGCGAACCAGGCGATGCTGCGTGGCGGATGAGGATTGTCGTGGCACGGACGCGCGGGCGCGGGCGCCGGGACGCGTGGCGCGAGTGGAGCGGCTGCGGGCGCGGGCGAAGCAGGTGGTGACACGCAGCGGGGCAGGACCGGCGCGGCAGCGACGTCCAGCGGAGTATTTCAGATGAAGTTTCTGAGAGTAAACTTTTAGCCATTAAAGTGATTATTAGTTAACAGGTTTCTTTCTTTCTTCTTTGTATTTTATAAGGTTATATAGATTTGGAAGCTAACCCCTTTTTTTCAAAAGCAGAGCTTCCCTTTACTCCCTTTTTATTTATCTATTTTGTTAATTATTGGTTAGGTTTTGATTCCAATCTTGGTAGATTAAGTCCTTTTTCTATTTGGTTTTGCTTTTGCATTATTTGATACTTTTGACATGGTTTTCTAGAATTTCAAGGCATCCAGTAGTCTTAGTATATGGTTTTTCTTTCACTTAAAATAGGATTTTATTGCTTTATGTCAATTCTGTAGAAGGGAATGTATATGTTGGTTTGTAGTGTGGGACATATGGGCCTTGTTTGTTTCAGCTTAAAGTTGAGTTGAGTTGAGTTTTACTATAGCAAATTTTGTTATTTTTATATAGCCTACATGTTGTAGTAATTTGTAATGATTTTTCCGTGGTTTTTAGTAGTTCTTCTCAAGATTGTGAAACTATTTTTTAATTATTTTTTAGAATTATTAGACCACCTTTTGAGGACACTCAATTTTTGCTACGGTTTCCGGTGATCTCGCCGGAGTTGGAGAGGTGATGGGGACCCTCTTCTCGTCTTAAATTTTAAGGTATTATCAAATCTGTTTTTTTAGGGTTAGGGTTTGGAGTTCGTCTTGTCCTACGTGACAAAAATTTGGTTCTGTAATAAGTTCCTTTGAAGATTGCGGTCGTGTGATGTTTGCCTCCAGCGATCTCCTCGGCGCTGTCTTTGTTAGGATTGGTACCCATGGTCCTCGATTTGTTCGTTGGCTATTGGGATTTATGTCCCCTTGTGATGGGAATTTTGTGCTGGGTTGTTGGGTAGAGTTACTCTACACGACGACGCTGGATGTTTTTGTCGATCTGCTGATGCGGTCGATGGAAGCAGATGAGAGAAGAACGGTGGAGGAGTTGAATCGAGATGTTCACGTATCATCTCTGGCAAGGAAAAGACATGCTCTGAAGGATGTGCGAAAAATTCCTAGTATGATACTAGTGGAAGCACCGTACCACGCATGCTACAAATGCTTGATCCAGGCGAGAGGAATACAAGATAATCTCAAGACTACTTCTAGTATGTGTTGGTTCAATAGGTGGTGTTACGTTGTAACAGGTTTTCTGATGATTGTAACCTTTGGTGAATGATCTAATAGAAATCTGTTGTTCTCAAAAAAAAAAAATTCAACTTTACTCAACGTTGAAACAAACAAGGCCATGGTCTTGACATGTTCTTTTATTGGGTTTGTCTTTTTAGCTTATCTCTTGGGTTGGTAAGCTGGATTAGAGGTTAATGGGGTGCTTATGACTGGGGTAAATGGTTTCAAAGGTCGGGTACTTCGAGTTTTTTTTTTCTTGTTGTGTGTTATGTAAAGTTGCATAGCTTAGCTAGTCAATCACCTTTGTGTATGGTTTTAGGGGACAAGTGATATTTATCTCAGTGAGTCAACACATAGGGTCATATCTAGATTTGAGCTTTTGGTAATTCAATGATAAAAATTCAATTCTTTTTTATTCTAGACTAGAGGAAGGTTGTACCAATCTTTTCAAGTACACAACGCACGACGAACATGTCGTGACAGAGCTTGTCGAATTATTCAATCAATTTCCAGTTAAGTTACCTAATTTTAAAACAGACAGAAAAACACGTAAACAACCATGCTGAACGCACAAATTTATAACCGTTTACATGTTTTCACATTTTCGTACTAACTTTCTCGGACCAAACTAACTCATTCAACAATAACACCATATAAACAAGACGCTGCGACGAAACTTTTTGTTTTTTCCCAAATTTTACCGATTAAGGTAGTTAGTTTTTGGTGTACTCCAAAAGTGCAACCTAACCAAAATAACCACGTCACGTGAAATGCGCATTTCGTAAAAATGCCACAAAGATTATACGAATAAATTAAAAATTCATTCGATGTATGAGTATCTTTTAAATTATTTACATTGCCTATAACAAATAGTCCGTATAGATCAATTTTTTAAATTATTTTAATATTAGTAAAATGGATGCACAGAAAAATAGCATCCGACAGTAGCATCTTACTTCGCGCCACATTCATCGGTTGATGGTCTAACCGGAGTGACCAGCACCAGCTACCAACATCTCCCGAAACTCACACGTCCTATACAAAAAAAGAAACATACGCGGAAACGAAGAATTAGGAAAGTGTGGCCATACTAATTAGGAGTAGTGTAAATTACAGTTAAATGGGGAAGGGTGGCAGGCAGGTGTGTGCGTGTGTGCGTGTGTGTGGTGGGGGGGTGTATGCTCGTATAACTTCGTATAATGTATGCTATACGAAGTTATTACGGCCCCACCATAGGGCGACAGGGGGGCAGGGGCCCGACAGCGCAGGAAGCATCCGACGCTCGCTGACGTGACGGGGGAGATGACCCTGTCGCCCAACCAAAGGGCGACCACCCTCCTCACGCACAGGAGCAGATGGGCGCACCGTCCGATCGCCCATCAAAGGGGCGATCGCCCCTTCAACGGGCGACAGCCGCCTATTTCTGCTGAAACACCAAACAGGCAACCATTTTTGCGTAAAAGAATTAAAAAAATATAGAAAACCATTTTTTCTTTATTTCTTCCTTTCATCGTATCAATCTATTTTGTTCATTGTTTCACATTGTTTTACTTGCCATGATTGGCTGTTTCTTTTATCGAAGTGCTTTTGACATTATCTTCCTAAAGGTTCTATAAAATAGACTCATTTTTTCTATTTAAATCGTTTACCATCTACTTTTTGTTTGACTTTATCAATTTATCTAGTCTGTTGCAGTGCTCGCAAGGTTATCCATGAATCTCTCAGCTTCCTATGTTACAAATTGCCTGCATTCAGTTTCAGTAGCCCCCATAACACCGCTCTGACGCTCACAGAACTCGGCAGTTTAAATACTGATCATTACACAATCTATTGTAGTGCTGTGAAGCTTTCTCTGTGAATCTGTGTCAGCTTCTTTTCTCACCTAATTGCGTGGATACAGATAGTCTATTGAACTATTGATGCTCTCAGAGTCACCCCCAAAATGCCGCTCTAACGCTCTCAGAGCTCGCCAGTTTAAATACAAAAATTATGTTGTTGATCATGAGTTTACTAGTCATCATCAGTCTTCGTAAGTTGTTCTTGATCATGAGTTCTGGATGGCTAACCCTGGACCTGTCACCTGTATCGGCATGGTTTGCACTGTAATTTGTGTTCACTAATCATTGCCTTTCGTACAAGCTGCTGCTGCTGCCGCCGCTGCCGCTTGCTTCAGGTTGAGCCTGGTGAGGTCACTCACATGTGCTTTGTGCCTGTGACCTGCCACGCACCAATCACAAGCCCAGCACCCTCCTAACCCTGCAGCTTGTCTCTTGCATTGCATTTTGGTGCTGACATATGGCACGGGCACAGCCCCATTACAAGTTTTAGCATGCATTGAAATTTCGAAGTTAGAATTAGCAAGCCTTTCTTTCCTGCACCCAAAAGGGCTGGCAGTCTCTTGTCTCAACACATGCTCCATCAGATCAGATTCTATTTCTTTCTCTCCCGTGTTCCATGAACCGTAGTGATTGCCCAGCTTTACTTTATTTTAGGACCTGGCGAAGCGATGAAGCAGAGACCAGATGAAAATTTGAACGTCTCTACTGATTTAGATGTTCCTGTGCAAAGATGCAACAATTTTCGAAAGCATTGTAAAATTTATATCTTCTTGTATCGTAAAAGATTTGTACTTAAAGGATTTTCGGCCTTTCTGTTAGATGTAAAAGATTTTCTTGTACAGATCGGATGTCTACCTCACGTAATAAACTCGGCAGTACTCCTGCTCTTTGCTAAAAAAAAAAGGACTAGGGAAAGAGAAGCTCACAAGTCCAGCGCTCTAGCGGTGCAAGTATACATGCATGATGCATGTACCAGGTATATCTTTTCTTTGTTATAAAAAAGCAATATATTTTCTTTTCAGAATGTCACACCAAAAGTAGCCAACACACCATGAAGCATCTAAACTAGAACATCCACTGTAATCGTCGGCTGGAAGCCTCAGTTAAGTATCTCATCTGCAAGAGTCTTGATAGAACAGGGCAAGAGGCTACACATCGGCACACAACGAAATCTGAAATCAACCGGCGTTGCTAGTGTTGAGCGGCTTCCCTCGGCCCATGGTGAATCCTTTTGTGCCATCAGGCATACGTGGACCAGGGGGTGGTTTTGGCACTACCGGATGCTCAGCAAGGGCACTGTGGCTCGTTGGAGGAGTGCCCATTGGATGGCCACCGTCCCGGTTGTGGCTATGGCTATGGTATTGGCCCCGTCCACGACCCCTTCCTCCACGTCCTCGCCCTCTCCCATGCCTCATTCCACCTTTGTCGTAGGAACCATCCTCGGCCTATGAGATTATACACGTTTTTAGACTATAAAGGTTTCTAACACTTTCCTCAACAAAAAAAAAGGTTTCTAACACATTGATGATCATGTAGTAGCTGCATGACACTCATAACTAAAATGGGAGGCCCATGGCGATACCTGGTGCTCAAAATGTACTTCTGAGAGCTGACCAGCACTGTCTGCTTCATAATCCTGTGGATGCCCAGCTGTGTCAGGACCATCTTCATCTGCTGCGTCTTCACCTCCTTTTCTCCCTTGACCCATCCCAAATTTCTAATGACAGGAAAATAATAGATGTTTAAAAAAGTCCCACCTTACAATGAATCATGATGCTAATCTTAGTCAATTTACCCAAACAAATCTTTTTTAGAATAATCTGCCCACAAATAAAATGGTCACTAAACATGATACACTTATGTACCTATTAACCATCATAAAAACACTATCAAGATGGCGTGAGTAGCCAATTAATAATCTATATGTAAATGAACAATATATCTTGTGAAGGTAGTAGAACAGACAAAGGGGAACACAGACGATAATTATATATGCAATCTGTTCACCATTAATCTATGACTACTTAAAATTTCACATAGAACATTCAATGGACAATAAAAAATACACTGCATTAGGCAGGATTCATTTAAGTACCAGGCAACCAAGCAACGAGCGAGCTCTAATCCCATCTCTCCAACTTCTGCCACCACTGAACTCGGCAACCTACACACAACAGTGTTTTTTTAATGTGATATACGTTTGTCAAAGCATGACGGCATAGCAAAGTCAAGATGGCATACCGCCTTCTCCGCATCTTCGACAGTTTCATACTCCACAAAAGCATGCAGCTGCAAGTACATAATAGAACAAAACAATAGGAAACAAAACAGGTGTTAATTATGTACGAGATATACTCATTGTTTCACACAAAATTGTGCAATCCCTCTTCAACCTCCAGCATCCATACTGAAGGTATACATATCCTCATACAGACCTTATTAGCAAACAACATCTCAATCCTTGACGATTTGCTGGCAGCAGGTCCAGTACCATCAGTCGCTTGTGGATAGCAAGTACGAATTGACTTCACACTGCAACATATAACATCATGTGTTCAGCATTGCATTTGGCAACTACTATATTCATTCTAGCAGACATGAATACCTCCCAACAGCTGAAAAAATCTTCATAAGATTCTGATAGCGATGCTCCTCAGGTAAGTTTTCAGCAACAACAATTCGTGACTTGAGTGTAAAAGGCAAAAAAAAAAATCAGAAACATGACACGCATAATGTATAGGTTATTTGAATAATTAGATGCTGACCTGTACTTCTTCAGCATCTGACTCACTGAAGGGCAATCGGCGTCTAACCTTTTTCCCATCATCCGAAACAACCTAAAAATGATTAAAACAACATAGTCTCAGTAAAAACACCATACATAATACAAAGCATTCCTTGTGTTTGCATGAAAGGAATATAGAACAAGAGCATGCCAGGATAGCTCTTGCAGTAGGATAGTATAAATTTCCAAAAAAACAAGTTTTTGGCGTCATCTCCTAGAGTTAACTAATGAAACCATATGTGTTGGTCAAAGATGTAAGATATATGCAAACAAGTTATCAAGAACCAAGTAGGTTACTATGTGTCAAGAACGGGGCAAACCAGCATATCAAAAATAAAGAGTAAACAAGCAATCATGACATTTGATTTAGATGCGTACCAGCTCTGATGACATACGCAATGCAGCAGCCAACAAGGATCTATCATAAACTAATTCCCGAATCTTCCTAAAGGATGCAACTATGGACATTGGCACTGAAAACAGAATAAATAGTGAATAAAATATGTCAGCATCATCAGAAAATATGAGTCGAATAGTCAACAAACATCATATGTGTGAGATCATGTCGCAGATATATGTTATCATGTATGATTCAAATGCTTCTGGTAAACAAAGGAAAGGCAAAAAACTGAAAATTTTATTCTTGAAAACACTGCATATTAACCTCAGCAAAGAAGGGTTAACTTCTCCCAATAATGAATCAATGATACAACAAATAATGTAAACAAATTAGAAATATTTCAGCCACAACTTACAGCATACCTGCATAACATAATTACTTCTCAATGCTAGTGCCCCATACTTGTGCATGACTTATCCTTAACATGTAAATATCCATAAAATACAATGGCAGGGCAAAGAAAATTTATCTTAGTACTTGAACTTTGTATGGTGCACTCACATCACGTAAGAAATATAAAACGATCTTGGCCACAAATATCTTAGGAAGTAAATATACATGAAGGTGGACAGCATGGTTAGATGCTTAAATCAAAATCTAACAAGCTGAACTCACCAAATCCATCTGGGTCGTTAGTAATGAACTTCATCAAATGTTCGGTTGTAGCCAAATTGACATCACTAAAATAAAATTCCACCTGTCAAGTTTTCAAACACATTTAAATCAAGGGACACAGAGTAGCACATATGCAAATTAAGCATACACTGGCAGGGTTTTATTATATATTTATAAACAACTAAAAATGACAAAAAAAAAGTGGAAGGTGAAGTCAATATCACTGACATATTTTCAATCATTGAGAGGAGATAAAATAAAATAAATGAGAAATATGTCAGAAAAAGTTATTTCCTTAGTTATGAAATTTTTTTATCACTATATATTACTTACTCTCACCCTTTTCTTTTCCTCACTTTAGAAAGATGGGGCAAAAAGGAAGAGCATAAAATCAAGAGAGTTACGCTCTTGCCATTTCCTAAACTGGTAACTTCAAAAAGAGAAAAGGTGGGTAAACATCGCATACCTACCAATTATGCCTCCAACGGTCACACTAAAGTCAGCAAGGCGACATTATGTAATCTGTCGTATTTGATATAGCCTAGTGATTACCACTAAATCCAATTGATGCCCGCATGATTACAAAAAATGTACGAATAATCAAACAAGCGTTATCTTCGTTAACAGTTACTATTCAAACCGTAACCCCACTAACGTGCAAATGTGGCAAATCATACCATGTAATGACAACCCAACTGTGTCTTCCCGCCAAGGTGCCAACACCCCCACATATGCATGAACTATGAACCACATGGCATTCTCCAAAAAATCTGTGCATTTACATGTTACTGCAACAAGTAGCACTCTTCAACAAATATCAATTATATCACCGCCACCCCCCATCTGTAGATTTATATTTGCAATATATGCTATGACAGCGCACCCCCATCAATCTGTAGAGCCAGATTGCCTATCCTTATTAAGAAATACGGCTAAAAGAGAGCATATCAGATAAACAGCAGTAAGAGAGCCTGCTAAGACAAACATGAATTCAGGGATGTCATATGATGCGTATAGTCGCAGTGTTTCCTACATCATTTAGCACACTACAGCGTGATCTTACAGATTGCAGGCTGACACCTGCTTGCAGTTTTCCTATCCTACTCCGTAAATCCTCATCTAACTCATGTTTAGGTCAAAGGATCAAACTTTACCGCGGGCACTTCGCTTCAGATTCAAAACCAACCTTGTTCACAATTGGCACCAGTGAGGCCGTTGATAAATGAAAGCACAGCAATCGAGTGGCAAGCGAAGAAAGCTACCTGCTTGACGACCCTGCGGGCCACCTCCTCAGGCAGCCCGCGCTGGACGTGCCCCCCGGCCCCCTCCCTCTCCGCCGCCGCCGCCGCCGCGTCCCCTTCGTCCACGCCGTGGCTGTGCTGGTGGTGCTGGTGATGCGGCTGATGCTGCTGGTGGTGGTGATGCGGGTGGTGCTGCTGCTGGTGGCCCCCCCGGCGATGCGGGTTGGCGTGGTGCTGGGCGGCGGATCGGGGGGTGAACTCCGGCGCGGCGGCGTTGAGGCGGCCGGCCGACGCGGCGGCGGAGGCGGAGGAAGATTCTGGAGCCTCGTCTTGCGCCATGGAGGAGACTGGAGAGGGGAGAGGCTTGGGGTTTCGTGTGAATTTGCCTTCGCCTGGTGTGGGGGAGACGCCCAGGAAGCCAAAAGAATAAGAGAGAGAGAGATGGGGACGGTTGCGGAAGAACTCTCTTTTACTCCCGGTGTAAAAAAAAAGTGTTTGTTTAGGGTACAAAACTACAAACAAAATAATGGGAAATTGCCCAAATACCATTATAGAAGAAGTCACATTGCCAAAATACCACTGTCCCCACATGTCATACATGGCGCTTCGGCGGAGCGCGCCAAGGG
>SPJY01001703.1:1159565-1228401 GCA_005191435.1 Raddia distichophylla
AATTTTACCAAATAATAAATCCGTGCGGTTAAAGGTATGATCTCGATTTCAGTTAGTTTTTGTCTACAGATGTTTAGAAGGCAAGCAGCAATAACCATGTGTACCTTTTTTGGGAAGATGAAAAAAAGGTAAAATTGCCAAAATACCATTACGAAATCTTTACTTTGCCAAAATACCACTGATGTGTGTATGACATATGGGGTCCAATGTGTCTATGACATGTGGGGACAGTGGTATTTTGACAAGTTTACCTCTTCTATAATGGAATGAGGGCAATTTCCCTATGAAAAAATACCTGATGTTTAGAAGGCAAGCACCAATAATCATGTGCGTCTTTTTTGGAAAGAGGAAAAGAGAAGATTTTTATGGTCGAAAATGCTTTTTTTTTCAAATTGGGCATGTTTTAATTGATTGGTCTTCAGAAAATTCCTTATGCAGACTGAAGCTCGATGTGGTAAGGTCTGAATTGTGAAGAGATACCTGGTTTGGGGCCTTTTTTTTTTTGAGCAACCTCAAAAGGGGCAGGAGCTCTACCATTCCATTAAAGAAGAAGAGAAATAGTACAACCCCCCAATGCAGAGCACCGGGCCCACCGCAGTGCGAACACTGCTACGGCCTAAGCCCAACACCTCGTCCGAAGACGGCAACACCACCAACGGTCGGCCGAACACATCAGCGACCCACGCGGCCAACCCAGCCGCCACAGACGCAACGGAGTGGAAAGGAGCTCTACGGACGCAGCAACAAGGGAGGACCTCCATGGCGCCTTCAGCAAGGGAACGACGAGGAGGACGCCGCCGCCATCCGGTCACACCAGGGTTTTCACCCTAGGCACGAGGGAGCACCTTCGACGGTGCCGCCAGGACGGAAAACGACGCCAAACAGCGTCGCCACCGCCGGCCCAGCACAAGCTAGGCAAGGCTTTCGCCTAGCACTCCCCCGAACCAAACCGAGTTGCCGACGAACAAGAGCAAAACCGAAGCCGACGATGAACCGCAGTCTCAGAACCGCCAAAGCCACTGCGAAGAAACCATCCTGACGCATCGGGGCTCCCGCAATGAGGAGGGGGGAGGCACGCCGAAGGAGGACAACCCGAAGTAGCGGCGATGAAGGAACCCCGAAGAACGCATACGCCGCCGAAGCCACCACGCTGCGTGAGCAAGACCAGGAAGGGGGCACCCCGGCCGCCGATGCATCAGGAAGGGGGCACCGTGTTCTTTTCACTTGTTGCCCTTGAACAGAAATGTTCGCGACTGCTATAGATGGGATCCTCGGTGCTGTCCCGTATTGATCGTACACTTAGCACTAAATACACTAGGAATCACATAATTCTTGCGCAGAATTGCTTGACATAACGTATGTGCTACGACGTACTACTAGGTACGGAGTACGTACGTACGTAGCATGCATGATCGTCCGCACCGAAATTTTCGTAAGGACAGATCGAGACGATAGTTGGCATGATCATTGGTCATTGAAAGATTGAGAATTCCTTTTAGTACATGCATTGTCTAACCAATGGTAAAGAAATGAACTAGTATAGTATAGGTTGTCAACGAAGAGAGAGAATCTTGCCAATCAATGACAATAATGCAAACACCAACCAAATATGTTCAACACTACCAACAATTAATTACTAAAAAAATATTTTAGCCATTGACTATGAACCAAACCACACCCTAATGGTCGCGGAGTTCATTGCTAGCCCGATGGGCAAGGACCGATACCTCGAAACAAAGTGGTAGGTTCGAAACAAGGAAAGGAAAATGAAACTAACTTGCAATGTCACTGTGATGATGCGATTCTAGCATCTTTTTAGAAAAAGTATATCTTGGCTAGGATCGACCAACCGAGTCCAAGAACGGACAAGTTTAATGACAATTCACAGAGATAGCGAGAGTAGTGAATTGTGAGTTGAGCTCGAACTTGTTTCCTTTAACCCAACAAATGGGAATTATACGGAACTGCATCTCTCTCGCTATTTTCTAATATCTTATACTAGTAAAACAACATTCGACGGAGTCAATATATTGTTAAGCATATTCTATTTAGAAACTAATCACATGTAGAATTTTATTAGATTGAATTCTATTTTTATGTTTCCTAGGGCTAGAACGGTATACCATTCACTAATCACTAGCCCTCCAATTTTATCCATGGTAGTCCGCCCCTAATGCCAACATTCTGTGGATGATGTTCTGCTTGATTAGATCGAACACCTGCCTAAAAGAGCAGTAATTTTTGTAAAAAAAATCCTCAAATTTCTCTCGTTCCACACATTCCAGCAACCATAGATTACTAGACCGCTGAATCATGCCACCATTCAGAAAGATTTTGTTGCGGAGTGGCGGTCAATAGTGACTGCTTAAATTGGTTGATGTCTCCCAGATTATGTGACCTTGGAGATATAATAGGGGACAGCCGAATGTATTCTGTATTAATCCCCTTTTCTGCAAATTATAGACAGTTCGAATCCTGTTTTGGAGAGCGGCCCATAGGAAAGAACTTGGCTCAGCATGGGCCTTCCGAACAACATTCTTTTAGAATCAAATGTTGGGAGTTTGTTTTGAACACGGGAATTTTTCTTTGATTCATAGAGGAGCTGAACCGTTTTAAAATTCGGTAACACTGTATAAAATTCCTCCGTTTTCTGAATATGTGATCGAAAAATAAAGCCTCGATGTCTAGGATTATTGAAGAGGAAGTGGTAGCTACGAAGTAGCCTTGTGTGCGTTTCGTTTCTGCAGCGCCCTCTCACTCTGATTGCATGTGACATGTTTTCGATTAGCTGCGATTTTCGTGATCAATAGTAAACTGATCGTGGATCATGCCGGAGCCAGCATGACATGGCAGCTGCACGGCATGGGGCAAATTTTCACAGCTGCACTCCAAGACGCATACACGATCGTCACAACTTCGCAGTTCAGAATTCCAAGTTCAGAGTAAAAGATGCTAGAAATTTTTTTCCTCAGATCTTTAGACTTGAAAGATGGATGTGCACAATGTAAATCGCCTCGTGCTCCACCGTGTACCAAAACAAAAATAGACCAAACGGCTGCGAATTCGCACAAAACATCTCCCCTCAGCAATCTGTCTCCCCCTCATACAAGAAGGAGCAATTCTAGTGTTCAAATCTTGAAGAGCCATTTGTGTTCATTTTTTTTTCTTGGTTTCGAAATGTCAATACAGATCGACAGAATGCCAGGTCTGGCAAGAAACCTTTCCACCAGTCGAGTTCAGTTCCAAGTATCTAATTAGTGTTTAGCCCATCATGCACAACATCAGTGTGCATGGCCACTGGACTTTGACAATAGAGTAATGGGCACATTGATTCTGCTATGATTGTATTGTCGCCTTCACTGACTGTTTCAATGCAAGATCAAAACAATTTTAGAAGACTTTCACCTTGAGGCACTCATGCAATGTCTACATAAGCCACAGATTTAAGACCCACCCACCAGCAAGTCAGGAAGTCAATTCAGAAATCACAGACTCAATAGATGACACTTATTTTGGCACGGAGGCACCTTAAGTTGGACATCAGAGCTACTACCACAGCGAAGTAATTTTGGTTTGGCAGCAAGGTTACCTTCGGTTAAATATAGGTACCATGCTTCCAGTCTATGAACCAAGAAACTCAAGTTGATCCCACTGAATCCTTTCAAGTAGCCTCAGGAAAAACAGCGCCTGTTATGTACAAAGACTCTGTCATGTGATTGTTGTCCTACAGTGCATACATCTTCTTGTACTCACTGTTTAGTATCTCTGGGTCTGAGTCAAATGACAGGGCCCATGACCGGGACTGGCTTCCAGAAGCCTTTCTGACCTTCCTCATGTTCTTCTGTTCCATTCTGTGAGCAATGATGCAGTAGCACATTGAACCAAGAGTGGTTAGCATGATCACGGTGCCAATTGCCATGGTACACCAAGCTAGCCACCAGTCGTCACGGCCAACAACGACGTAGGTTAGCGCTATGAAGGCCACCGAGATGAAGAGGCATGCAAGCCACATCAATTTGTTCATAACAAACACCATCCTTCTCTTGGCCTTCTGCTCAACAACGATTAGCGATGTCTGCACAACGACAACGGCAAGTGAGATGAAGAGAGCCAAGGCATCAAAGACCAAGAACACTATGAAGGCCGGATTGCTTGCAACATATGCCTGCCCCAAGGACATGCCAGGAGGTGCTTGACTCAAATCCTCAACAAAATTACCGGGAACAGTGAATATGGCAGCGAAGGCGACAGTGGCAATAAGCACTGCAACAACAGTATTGGAGTTTATGGCATTGTTTAGCCCACCAATGTGTAGTTTTTCAAGTCTCTTCTTGATTTTTTGGAATTGCATCTTGGTCTGACGTGTTTGCTTGATCTGGGACTGGACATCATGTTTAATATCACTGACAGTTTGCTTAAGTTGCTTTGCTGAATTTGGAGGATGTACTTGTTCTTTTGCAGTTACTCCACCAGCTTCTCTCAGGATGTTAACAAGTTCTTCGTTGTTGAGTTTCTCTGCAATAGCAAGAGCGGTCTCTCCAGATCTATTAACTGCATTGATGTCAATCCCCTCAACTGACAATAGAGTTTGCACTATCTGTACGGAGTTACACATTTATCAGCCAAGATGCAAAAAAGTCGAGAAAAAAAAGTATGGACTGGAAATGTTCTTAAGAAGGTTAGGTACAAACTACAAAGATTTTTTATGGGCCAGCAACATTCTTGTCCAAACTGCTCACACTTGCTACGATTTATGTTTTTAGAAAATACACATCTATGTAATGTTGATAAATAAACCTGTTGGGAAAAAAAGTATTGCCATTCTAAGCAATGCCAAGGATTTACAGCAAAATAACTAACAGGCTATATGGAAAAATTTATGCTGACACATATTAGGTTCAAAAGTAATAAAATAAGAGAAATTGATTGACAAAACAATACAACGGAAAGAAGGTAAATACATAAGAGACGAGACCCCAATGTGTAAGCACCTACAATGATATTGCTCTTCCGAGTTGCAACATGCAATGGTCTGTTCCCTTTGTTGTCTCCCAAATGTATAACAGAGATATCAGGTTTCAACAACTCAACCACAATTTCAGCATTTTGCCCCTTTGAAGCCATATGCAGTGCACTTTGCCCCTTCTTGTCTGTTCTTAAACCAATGGATGGATCATTATTTAATATTGATCTTACAACTTGCACATGGCCCGTTCTTGCAGCTGAATGCAAAACTGTCTTCCCATTATTTCTTGCAATTTTAGCAAGGTTAGTATCAGTTTCCAGCAGAAGATTGACAATGTCAATGTGACCCTGATTGGCAGCAGTGTCCAAAGCTGTAGCATTTGCCGTACTTGTAGTCATAGCTAGAGCAGGAAAAGCCTGTAACATCTCCTTCAAAACTTCTGCGAAACCAAGAAATGGAAGAAGAGCGTAAACCATAAACGGCTTTGGAAGTTCTGTGTAAAATAAATGATTTGTAAGCCACAACTGTAACTTATGATGATGTCTAATACATTAGAGCAGAGTGAGATAATGTTATCAGGCAAATGGTTGCATAATATAGCTATATCCAATGTGCACAAAAGGAATAATACCACAACATATCGGTAGCATCACACTATTTTCTTCGAGAATGACCACCCCTCTTAAGCAAAGACTGCTAATGAAGATTCAACTTGATAGTTGTCACCAACAAATTTCAAGCAGTCAAATCAGGACACTCTTTTCAGCTAGGTAGCCGAGGAACAAATATGTTAACAATTGTTCTGGAGGAAAAGAATTTGAACAAATCATTGTTCTAGTGAGCACTCTTGTTTTAGCAAGTCAATTCGATGAGAATTGACAATTTTCTAAGCCTAGACCAATGCACGCATAAATAGGTCAACAGTCAACACAATAAAATTAATCTAAAACTAACTACAGAATCAACACGTGCCCAATTTCTAATCCCATAAAGCCCCAATCATCAATTCATTGGCTAGGAAGAACTTGCCAAGATAGATGTAAACGATAAATTATCATAAATTACAAGATTTGATTAGTAAAAGGAGTAACTTACCTAGATGACCCTGCTTCGCCGCGATGTGGAACGCATCGAAGTTGTTGCTTGCCTTGATCCCCGCCGTCGGCACGTCGCAAACCTTCAGGATCTCGCGCACCACCTCGGCGTGCCCCTTCTCGGCGGCCACGTACAGCGGCGTCTCCCCGTCGTGGTTCTGCCGGGCGGCGGCCAGCTCCCCGACCAGCTCCCGGTCGAAGTCGGCGAGGATCTTCTGGACATGGGCGGCGCTCCCGGACCTCGCCGCGAGGTGGAGCGCCGTGTCGCCGCGCTTCCCGGGGCTGTCCCTGCTCCGCCTGAAGCTCTCCATGGACATCATCTTGGAGCTCCTCTGCTTCTCCATCCCCCGGAAGCTCCTCAGCTTCTCCAGCGCGCCCAGACGGAGGCTGCCTTGCTGCTCCATATTGTCCAAATCCAACACCTCGTTCTTGCAGGATCCAGGTAGAGCCTTTGCCTCACCAAACTTTCGTCGCTCCGATTGCTTCTGCTGTGGGTTGCAGCTCGTAGGGTAAGGACTGAATTTGTTGTTGGAAAATCCAAGAAATGTTTGCACAGCGCTCTGCTTTGGATATAAGCCTAGGGCAAAACCGTGGCAAGTTCTGAAGTTTGGAGGTAGATATTTCCGAATGCTGCAGCCGGGCCAAGATTTGCTTGCAAGCTTCGGAATCAAAGGTTGTGCAACTTTGTCCACGATTCAAAAGCATTGGGCCATGAAGATAGTGCCTGAACTGCAAAGGGTGAAAAGAAAAAACAGCATTCGTACCATGTTCTGCAAACAGTGATCCTAAAAATTTCATTTCAAGGGATTGAATATGAACAGAAAACTATAAGCTTCAAACCAACAAATCGAAAGGAAAGAAAAAAAAACCATGAGCCTTACAAATCGTATCCCGATTAGCCAATGAAGGTGTGAGCTTAAGCTTCCCAGGAATACAAACAAAAGAATGCCAGATGATTGATGCAGGTCTCAAAGATAAAAAAGACCCCACCTTTCTTGCTCCAGCCGCCCCAAGACCACCCAACGAACCAAGCAAAAGAAAGCAACCAGGGTCCTAGTCGGAATCTTGGACCCCTGATTGCTTTTTTTGCTCCTTCTTCTTCTCCTCCTCCTTCTCTGGCCTCTCTCCCTATCTCGGAGCTCACTTTCAGGCTTCAGCACATCTGCCTGGCGGCCTGGCCTCTGAATGCAAGAACTGCTCGAGGACAAATGTGCCGCCGGACTGCCTCAGCAGTCAGCCCCCACCAGTTGGCAGAGTTTGGTTCGTATTTTTTCTTGTAATACTTAATTGCACTACTTATTGCTCCAAAAAAATAATTGTGCAACTTGGAAGTCTCTTACTGGTCACCGTTTTTTCTTTCTTCGTTTTTTTCCCCGATGGTGGCTAAACCATTGGCATTAGCACCTCTGTCGTCAAGTTTCAGAAATAATTAATTTGCAAGGTTGTATGATTGTCTTTTTTAAAAAAACATAAATATTCTAAGGTAATCTTGCGATGACCAATGTCCAACAAGAGCAATGTATATGTTGTTGTACCAAATGGCTTTAACAAAAATACCTTCACAATTATACAAGCAACTGGTCCTGTAACCCCCTAAGTCCTCTCTCGGACAACTAAGGGAGCGATATCCGCTGCCGCCTCTAGAGTCCATCCTGCAGCCGAGGAGATGTTTCGGCGGCTTATCGGAGATTTTCCATGGTGGCGACAGCTAGCAGCTACGGTCTTCGAGCCAATGCTCTAGACCTTCTTGCAACGTGGTTTCGAGGCGAGGGTGCGCCGGGCGAAAGCCTAGTCGAGCTTAGCGCTTGACCAATGGTGATGAGGTCTCTTCAGCCTCATTTCCCCCCTTTGTGGCACCATCAAAGGTTGCCCCTCGTTTGTTGGTGAAACCCCTTTTGTGGACGGATGATGGCAGTGTTTCCTTGTTGAAGGCGTTGTCGTTCCCGTGCTGCTGGTCTCCCCTCTAGAGTGTCTGTTTGGCAGCGAATCATTGCTCGAGCGGCAAATCTGGTACGGTTGTTGGGTCGTTTGATCGACCGTTGGCGTTGTGCTGTTGGTGATGAGGTTTGGTTGTTGTTGGCGAGTGTTGTGGTCGTTTTGCCCTGCCAAGTTGTTCGGTGTGAGCCGAGGTGGCAACATCTAGCTGCGGTTGTGTTTGGATGCTTCGGCATCTCGTTGTTGTTGTTTTTGTTTTTTTTCTTCTATTTGAATGAACTGATTTTAAAAACAACAAATGGCTTTGGCGTACTAGCGGTACCTATAGAAATTATGCTGAGCCTTTCAGCGATTTTGGCAACGACTGACAAGTTAACAATACAGCAAGAAGTGGAGATATCGATCAAGTTGACAAGTTGCTAGTTTCAGCTAGCCATAGTTTAGATGCTTTCCAATCCTTATCAATTTAGCATGCCATATATACAGTTAATTATTTTATGGAGGTGCCAAAAGCGCATAACACATCGCAATATTGTAGACAACTAGAACGGCATGCACGCCTGCGGCGCGTTGTACCAAAAAAATATGAAACGCAGTAGCGAGGTGAGGAATCAAACTCGCGATCGGCTGACCTCACGCGCAGGTAACTGGCCAGCTGAGCTATGCTTGCTTTGTGTTGGGTGTCAAGTAGGAAGGGTAGATAAATAAAAGAAGAAGGGTGGGAATGTGTGCAACGAAAATGGCTGGAAAAATAGGGGGAGGCGGGATTCGAACCCGAGACTTGCACTTGAGTTCAACCGCTGTAAACCAGCAGGCCAATCAGCCCACGTTTTTTAGGCTCCCACGGGAAAAATCCTTTTATATGTAATCTATAAATGGACGGCCAGATTGAGCCAGCTGGGCGATCCGACGGCTGAAACGGTCCGCACTGTGCAGAGCGGACACGCGTCGGCTGGATGTAACAATGCTAGCGCATTGTATTATAGATAGATTCAATTGTGACTGCAATAACCCATTTATTTTTCTAATGACAAAGCATCCTTTCTCTCCGTTCTTGTTCGCTCATTGTTGTTGCACACCATAGTGGAGTAGGTTCTTTCTTCTATAAACAATCTCTCTCTTCACTATCTGAATACAAAGCATTAATTATATCCTTTTCTTTAATCCAATGGAGGCGACGGTAAAAGAAGATTAAATCTGTGCTTAAGAAAGCGAAATCTCCATGCATTACACGTGACGCCGAGTGGCCGACGTCTCCCGAGGCAACTGGGCCCCACCTGTCAGCACGACACGTACAAGTGGCATCGTGTGCTGCGATCAACGTGCGTGTGTTGCCGCGTGTGGGCCCGTGCAGCCGAAAGCCTCCAAAAGCGCATCACTTGAGAATAGAGGAAAAGAACGTGGCAGTGTTTCGTAGTGGGGAGAAGAGCACAAACACTCATGTGGCTGGCCTGTCCCCTTTTGGCGATATATCAAAAAAAATTTATTTTTTTTTTCAAAATATGGTTTTTTTTTTCCTAAGATTCTAAAATGATGTGTAACTTTGTTATTCTATAGTTTTATGCTGTGGAGATACACAAGCTGGTAATGGAAGCTCATAATAATGCCCTTTTGCTCAAAAAATAATGATGCCCTGCTCCCTTCACTTGTAAGTTCAGAGTAAGTGGATGAGTGGTTAGAAAGTGGGCAACAATGAGTGACTAGTGAATGGCCGTAGTTCAAGGGGCAAAAAGGAAACAAAAGAAGAAGTGAAAGTCAATAATATTAGTGCGCCAGTGGTTAGAGACCATGAGTTGTGTTGAAAAAGTAATGAGTCATTCTTGAAGCTATACATCATACATGTATATGCACCGATGCAGTACATATGTGATCCTCTGTTGCAACGAGATGTGTTTGCCTATCTTCAGGAGCTAGCTAGCTAGCAATCTGCAGTAGATCTTGCAAAACCCTGCAGATATCTATTAGATATGCAAGGATTAGATACATGAACCAGCAAAACCCTGCAGATATCTATTAGATATACAAGGATTAGATACATGAACCATCTTCAATCCAGCAGAGCATATGTGTTCCAGGTCCAAAAGGAATTAACATACAATAATGATATAATGGTCAAGATAAACAAACAAACACCCTTGCGGTCGATCATATATGTTGGCTGCACTTGCATCATGTGGTGATGTCCCCCCTTCCATGGTGGAGTCAGATTATATTAGAGATGAGAGATTAGCACCTAACCTAACCTGCTGCCAGTAAAAGGATTTGGAGGACTATTGGAGACCGTAAAGAGTAAAGGAGAAGACGGTGTTTATTCCTAATTTTAGTGTAAATCTTTTCTTTTGAATTGAGTTTAAGGACACGTCGTACTATTAAGAGGGATGCGATGAAAAACCATTTTTAGAAGTTCTAAGTGCTTTTGGTCGAAGATTCTTGACACACTCTTTCCACCAAATCACTTTGAGGGTATTTGCTTTGAAAACATATTGGACTATCCGATATGGTCCGGAACATTCCGATTGATCCCTCTCTGTCTCTAGTTGCAAAAATATCGGAATATTCCGATGTTGGTCCGGAACATTCCGATCTGAACCGGAACCATCCGATGCTTGTTCCGATCGACCCCTCTCTGTCTCCAGTCGCAAAAATATCGAAACATTCCGATATTGGTCCGGAACATTCAGATATGAACCGGAACCATCCGATGCTTGTTCCGATCGACCCCTCTCTGTCTCAAGTTACAAAATTATCGGAATATTCCGATGTCGGTCTGGAATATTCCGATATGAACCGAAAAAATCCGATCCTTGTTCCGATCGACCCCTCTCAGTCTAGTTGCAAAAAATATCGGAACATTCCGATGTTGGTCCGGAACATTCCGATATGGACCGAAACTATCCGTTGCTTGTTCCGATTGACCCCTTTTTGTCTCGCTGCGAAAATATCAGAACATTCTGATGTTAATATCGGACTATCCGATGTCTGTCAACAGTAACGGCTAGTTTTGACTGCGTGAGTATTTATTCCCCTCCTCCTCCCACTGGCTAGGGTAGCCTCTCACACATATTCTCAGCTGAACACTTATTGCAACCCTAGCTCACCAACTTTCACCTTCACTCCACCATTAATTCCATTGATTTCATCTTTGAGTGGGTGAAGAAGCTAGATCTAGAGACTTCGTGTTGATCAAGCTTCGATCTTGAGCGCTTGATTCGTTCTCCAAGTTGGTTTTCCGCTGGATTTGTTACTCTTGGAGTTTGAGGGCTCCTAGACGGCTAGGAGTTGCCCTAGAGTCACCGGTGCTTCGTGTGGTGGCCGGGGAGAGTTTGTGAAGGCCGGTTTCGCCTCCGAAAGGGAAGAATCCATTGAGTGATACCGGGAGTGCTTGGTGCAACCCGAGAGGTTAAGGGTTAAGAGGGACCCTGGCTCAAGTGTGACCGAGCCGCCTCAACGGAGACGTAGGATCCCCTCAAGGATCCGAACTTCGGGAACAACTACTTCGAGTCTTCGTGTATTGTGAATTCCTCTTGCTCTCTACTTTTGTCTTGCTATCTAACCCTATTTGGTGCAGGATTTTATGTTCTCCCCTTCTAGTTTATTTTTCCTTAACTTCAGCAATATCAGATATTCAGATTCGTGATCAGATAGTCAGATTTATATCGGACTATCCGATACCGACATCGGAACATCCGATATTGACTTGTTCCGCTGCTTTGTATTTGCTGTAAAATTTTATAAAGCCTATTCACCCCCCTCTAGGCTACATCTCGATCCTTCAGAGAGGATGATGCTTTGTCATTAGAAAAATAAATCTGTTGTATGTGTTGTTGCAGTCACAATTGAATCAATAGAAGTACAAAGCCGACAACAAGCTACGTCCTTGCGAGCCGTCCGATCGCTAACCAAAACAAATCCAGCCGTCCATATCAAATAAACCTTAAAAAGCATTTCTGTTCATACCTAACCAACGTGGCAGGCGCGTCACTCGACTGGCTAGCTGCGCGAGCTTTCGCCTCGCCCGCCGCAGGTCGAATCCCGTCCGCGCCATTTTTTGTTTTTTCCTCCCCCTGCGCGCTGCGCGCGTTCCCAGCCATGCGGCTGGCTGTGCCGTCTACAATATCATGATGTGTTATGCGCTTTTGGCACCTCCATAGCCGGGAGAGTTGCCAAAATACCACTCTACTCCATTGTCATAGACACAGATGGTCCCGTATGTCATTGTGATATGAGTGACATTTTAACGAAGCCACCACATGGGGAGTGGTATTTTGACAATTTTTCCACCTCGATAAAATAATTTAACTGTATATATGGCATGCTAAATTGATAAGGATTGGAAAGCATCTAAACTATGGCTAGCTGAAACCGGGGAGGCAATATATCAAAAAAAATACTTTATTTTTTAAAAAATATGGTTTTTTTTTCTAAGATTCTAAAATGATGTGTAACTTTGTTGTTCTATAGTTTTATGCTGGTAATGGAAACTCATAATAATGCCCTTTTGCTCAAAAGATAATAATACCCTGCTCCCTTCACTTGTAAGTTCAGAGTAAGTGGATGAGTGGTTAGAAAGTGGGCAACAATGAGTGACTAGTGAATGGCCGTAGTTCAAGGGGCAAAAAGGAAACAAAAGAAGAAGTGAAAGTCAATAATATTAGTGCGCCAGTGGTTAGAGACCATGAGTTGTGTTGAAAAAGTAATGAGTCATTCTTGAAGCTATACATCATACATGTATATGCACCGATGCAGTACATATGTGATCCTCTGTTGCAACGAGATGTGTTTGCCTATCTTCAGGAGCTAGCTAGCTAGCAATCTGCAGTAGATCTTGCAAAACCCTGCAGATATCTATTAGATATGCAAGGATTAGATACATGAACCAGCAAAACCCTGCAGATATCTATTAGATATACAAGGATTAGATACATGAACCATCTTCAATCCAGCAGAGCATATGTGTTCCAGGTCCAAAAGGAATTAACATACAATAATGATATAATGGTCAAGATAAACAAACAAACACCCTTGCGGTCGATCATATATGTTGGCTGCACTTGCATCATGTGGTGATGTCCCCCCTTCCATGGTGGAGTCAGATTATATTAGAGATGAGAGATTAGCACCTAACCTAACCTGCTGCCACTATGCAAACACAGTTGCATTCTTTAAGCTCCCAGCTAGGCTCCAACACTCCATCAGCATAGGGAAAACAACCATCGACATATGTTGGACCATGCATCCGTCTACGTTATGATACATACGCTTGTTTGTTTTTTTGCTTGTCTTAACTTGACAATTGTTTGTTACTCCATTTTGGTTTTAATCTTTTCAATAAACGTTTGTAATGTCCGAATGCATATTGAATTATAAAATATCTGCACATAAATGCCAAGTTAAACACATCTTTGAACATCTTCGCTCTCCTATCTAAAGAAACCAGTTCTCCCTAACAAGCATGCAACGCAGTAGCATTTGTACGTGCCGTGGTATAGATGTGTATGCTGATGCAGATAAGTGAAGTAACTGGGCCAATCGGTTCCATGGGCTGGGAGCATTAATTAATTCTGTTACTGCTTGCTAGGTAGAAATTTTACCGGAGATTTGAAGTGAAGGCACGTTTAATTAGCCTCCTCGATCATCTCCATGCATGGTTAATTAGCCTTAGGGTCACATCGGGAATTCATTTTATTTTGGAATAAATAAATGAATTCATTTAATGGCTGTGGTCCACCAAATACATATTATTTTGGAACAATGATGCGAACCACCAATGTAATTCATTTAGAAAATCCAGTAAAATTATAGAAGTAACCTTAGATACGAAACTACACTCGTGTGATTTGCATGTGCTCCAAAGATGTTTATACCTAAAAATTCAGAACTTTAATTTGCATAGGCTTCAAACAGCGTGAGATTAGAAGAGGTCCATCTTCTCGGTGGTAGCACAGCCCATTAGCCTGGGGCCTGGGCCCTGGGCCCGAAACGAGCTGCGTGGAATCTGTGGAATGTTTTAATATTTTATGGGCTCGTCTTGGTCCATATGCACAATTTTTTTTCTTCCCTAGACAAGTGAAGTGTATCTATGGAATGTTTTAATATTTTATATTTATTTTTTTCAAAACTAAAAAAACCTGTTTATTAAAATTATAAAACTAGTCTCCCTCCCCGGTTTGATTTGACGGTTACTAAAGCCCGCCATTTGAACCGTGGAAAAATACACAGTTGCATTTCCCGTTGGATCAAACGACGAGATATACTGTGTCTTGCCGGCCCATCAATTTGCCATGATTTTTTTGGGTCGTGGCCCGTGTGCCTTGCGTTGGAGTTGTGAGTTGCCAAGATCAGACTCGGCGCACCTACAGCACCTGTTTTTTTCTTTTTGATAAATCGGCATATTATAGATTAACTGACATCATTGCAGAGCGTCTCCTGGATACAATCCGGTGTTACAGAGTGGTAAATTTTACAGCCTAAGCACTTCGACAAGCGAGCTAGAGTGTGCGCCGCTACATTAGACAGCCGATTCACATGGGTGAAGGAACAACTAGCGAAATTTACAGTCATTTTCTTAATGTCATCAATTACACAGCCGACCAAGGACCGATCCCTCACCGCAGCATTGATCTTTTGGATAGCAGTTAGGCAGTCCGCGGCCACGATGATTTTGTGAAAACCGCCCTCATCAGCCAGCTTCAGGGCATAGCGAATGGCTAGAGCTTCAGCTTGTTCAGGGGAGACAAACCCTGTAGCTAGCTCATGGCTAGCAAGAAGACAATCCCCGTTGTGATCCCGAACCACCACCCCCATGCCCATACGATCAGGTTTAAAGAGAGCTGCATCACAATTAATATAAGCAGTTCCAAAAGGAGGAGGACACCACCTGGGGACAGTTGAGGCCTTGGTGCAGCTTGGAGCACTACCAGAACTCAAAAAGGACTCCTCACACAAGTTAACAAAAGCAAGGATCTTCTGGGCAACCCGAAGGGGGTGCGAAAGGGCCTTGTTGTTCTTAGCATCATTTCTCGCCCCCCAGATATGCCACAAAGTGATTGCCAAAACAGAATTAAGAGTCCTAGATCCTCTGTTCAGAAACTCAGAGACCCATTGCTTCATATTCCTCGGGGCACCTTTTCTTAACCTAAAGTTGAAGAACCTTTTGATCTCTTTCTAGACAGTTTCAACGAATGGGCAGTGTAGAAAGACATGTTCAACAGGGTCATCTCTATTGCAGAACATACACCCGTCCGCTGTAGCAACACGCCGTTTCCGAAGCTGAGCGCCCGTTGGGAGGCAGTCATGCACCGCACGCCAAAGGTTAATCTTCATCTTCCCCGGTGCTTTGATCTTCCAAAGCTCTTTCCATAGCTTCAGATCAACGTCAAGGTTTGAGGGAAGCCCCCTTCCCTCTTTGCTATGATTAGAGAAGAACATCTCGGACTTAGCCAAATTGTACGCCAAACGAACAGTGTATATGCCCCTCTTGTCATGGGGCCATGACACAAAGTCCGCCCCCCTTGTTGGCTGATGGGTATCCTTAAGATCTTCCTCGCCACTTCGCCACTAAAAACTTCATTAATCAGCTCTAAATTCCAAGCATTGCCCTCGCTATTCAAAAGGAAATCCACAGTAACCTCCTCAGGGATAGGCAAAAGAGGCTTCAACAACCCAGACTGGAACCCCGGAATCCAGTTGTCCTTGACGAACTTGATGGATTTACCGTCACCGACTCCCCAGCGGAGACCTTTAAAGAGAAGCTCCCTTCCGAAGAGAATGCTACGCCAAGTGAAGGAAGAGGATTTCGGCTGAGAAGCAGAACAAAAGTTGGAGTTCGGAAAATACCTTCCTTTAAGCACACGCGAGCATAAGGATTCTGGAGATGTGAGAATGCGCCACCCTTGTCTGCCCAACATAGCTTGGTTAAAAGTGACGAAGTCCCTAAAGCCCAATCCCCCCAAAGACTTCGGGGAGGGAGCCATTCCCAAGAACGCCAATGCAATTTCTTCTTGCCATCCTCAACACCCCACCAGTGGTCGGCAACACACCTTTTCAGTTTCTCACAGATGGAGAGAGGAACTCGGAAGCAGCTCATCACGTAGGTCGGGATGGCTTGAGCTACAGACTTGAGCAAAACCTCTTTTCCAGCTCTGGAGAGTGGTCCATCCATTGACACAGTTCCAAACCTTGTCAAGCAAGGATTTGAAAGGGCTTGTGGAAGATTTACCAATCTCAGTTGGCATGCCTAGATAGGTATCATGCAGAATTACATTATTCACCTGCAGACACTCCTTCACCATCGCCTTAATTGCAATCGGGCAACGTTTGCCAAAGAAAACCGAGGATTTTTGGAGATTTACTTTCTGACCCGAGGCCCCGCAATAACTTTCCAGTGTAGATTTCAAGGCTTGGACACTCCTCTTGTCACTTTTAGCAAAGAAGATGCTATCGTCGGCAAAGAGGAGGTGAGAGATGGAGGGGCCTTGTCTACCATTTTTGACGCCCTGAAGTGTACCACACTCCTTTTGCAGCAAGCTTGAAAGCCCCTCGGTGCATTCAGAAACTCAGAGGCCCATTGCTTCATATTCCTCAGGGCACCTTTTCTTAACCTAAAGTTGAAGAACCTTTTGATCTCTTTCCAGACAGTTTCAGCGAATGGGCAGTGTAGGAAGACATGTTCAACAGGGTCATCTCTATTGCAGAACACGCACCCGTCCGCTGTAGCAACACGCCGTTTTCGAAGCTGAGCGCCCGTTGGGAGGCAGTCATGCATCGCACGCCAAAGGTTAATCTTCATCTTCCCCGGTGCTTTGATCTTCCAAAGCTCTTTCCATAGCTTCAGATCAACGTCAAGGTTTGAGGGGAGCCCCCTTCCCTCTTTGCTATGATTAGAGAAGAACATCTCGGACTTAGCCAAATTGTACGCCGAACGAACAGTGTATATGCCCCTCTTGTCATGGGGCCATGACACAAAGTCCGCCCCCCTCCCCCGCCTTGTTGGCTGATGCGTATCCTTAAGATCTCCCTCGCCACTTTGCCACTAAAGACTTCATTAATCAGCTCCAAATTCCAAGCATTGCCCTCGCTATTCAAAAGGAAATCCACAGTAACCTCCTCAGGGATAGGCAAAAGAGGCTTCAACAACCCAGACTGGAACCCCAGAATCCAGTTGTCCTTGACGATCTTGATGGATTTACCGTCACCGACTCCCTAGCGGAGACCTTTAAAGAGAAGCTCCCTTCCAAAGAGAATGCTACGCCAAGTGAAGGAAGAGGATTTCGGCTGAGAAGCAGACCAAAAGTTGGAGTTCGGAAAATACCTTCCTTTAAGCACATGCGAGCATAAGGATTCTGGAGATGTGAGAATGCGCCACCCTTGTCTGCCCAACATAGCTTGGTTAAAAGTGACGAAGTCCCTAAAGCCCAATCCCCCCAAAGACTTCGGGGAGGAGAGCCATTCCCAAGAACGCCAATGCAATTTCTTCTTGCCATCCTCAACACCCCACCAGTGCTCGGCAACACACCTTTTCAGTTTCTCACAGATGGAGAGAGGAACTCGGAAGCAGCTCATCACGTAGGTCGGGATGGCTTGAGCTACAGACTTGAGTAAAACCTCTTTTCCAGCTCGGGAGAGTGGTCGAGTGGTCCATCCATTGACACAGTTCCAAACCTTGTCAAGCAAGGATTTGAACGGGCTTGTGGAAGATTTACCAATCTCAGTTGGCATGCCTAGATAGGTATCATGCAGAATTACATTATTCACCTGCAGAGACTCCTTCACCATCGCCTTAATTGCAATCGGGCAATGTTTGCCAAAGAAAACCGAGGATTTTTGGAGATTTACTTTCTGACCCGAGGTCCCGCAATAACTTTCCAGTGTAGATTTCAAGGCTTGGACACTCCTCTTGTCACTTTTAGCAAAGAAGATGCTATCGTCGGCAAAGAGGAGGTGAGAGATGGAGGGGCCTTGTCTACCATTTTTGACGCCCCGAAGTGTACCACACTCCTCCTTTTGCAGCAAGCTTGAAAGCCCCTCGGTGCACAACAGGAAAAGGTAGGGGCTGGTCGGGTCCCCCTGTCTCAGACCTCTTGAAGGGATCACAAATTTGGTTAACTTGCCATTGATGCGAACCGCATATCTCACCCGGGTGACACAGCGCATGATGGAATCAATCCACCCCTGGGCGAAGCCAAGCTTCACCATGCACCCATGTAGATAATGCCACTCAATCCTCTCGTAGGCCTTCATCATGTCAATTTTGAGAGCGAAGAAAGGCCTCTTACTGTGTTGCTTGCGGATGGTGTGAAGACATTCATAAGCCACCAGAGCACTATCAGTGATGAGGCGTCCCGGTACAAAGGCACTTTGAAATTCCGAAACGATGTCGGGCAAGAAGGCCTTAAGGCGATTAGCCAAAACTTTAGAGGCAATTTTGTAAAGAACGTTGCACAAGCTGATGGGGCGGAAGCTAGAAAGACGATCCGCCTTATGAACCTTGGGGATCAGGACAATGACCGAGTCACAAAGCCCCTCCGGTATCACCTCCCTAGACAAGAAGTCCCGAACTGCCTTACAGATATCCTCCTGTAAGAGATCCCAATGAGACTGGTAGAAAAGAGCAGGGAAGCCATCAGGTCCCGGCGCCTTAGTCGGGCCCATCTGAAAGAGGGCTTCCTTGATCTCATCATTCGAGTAAGGTTTGCAAAGCTCCTCGTTACAAGCACTGTCAACTTTGCGGGGAATGGCCTCTAGCACTTCTTCCACTGATGAGCAGGGTTCAGACGAGAACAATTTCCCATAGAAATTGACGGCCATAGCTTTGATACCAGCTTGATCGGAGCACCGAAAACCATCGTCCCGAACCAGCAGTTTGATCTTATTGGTCCGCCTTCTAGCCGAGGCCCGAGCATGGAAGAAGGTGGTGTTCCGGTCCCCTTCCCGCAGCCACTCAACTCTTGATCTCTGTCGCGCCATAATTTCCTCCCTTTCAAAGAGCTCACAAAGGCGTTGTTCAATGAGCCTTTCCTCGAGAATCCCAGAAGGATCGGGCTCACTATCACGAAGCAGTTTCAACTTCTTCTCCTGCAAAAGGATCTCCTTACGGACAGAACCAAAGGAGATCTTACTCCAATCACATAAAGAACCTGCAAGGATCTGCAATTTCTTCCACACATGCTGCAACGATGCACAAGAACCACCTGGCCCCCAAGCCTTCTCCACGAACTCCATGTAATTGTCCGCCTGGAGCCAAGCGGCCTCAAAGCGAAAAGTCCGGTGAGCCTGTGGGCGACAGTGGTTACGAGACTGCCCCGAGGATGTAATGAGGATGGCGTAGTGGTCTGAAGAAGACGTGACTATAGTCTCCACCTCGCAGTCCTCAAAACGGCGGACAAAATCTTCATTAGCCACCGCACGGTCAAGACGAACCCTGACAATGCACTAAGCATTTTGTTTGTTGGTCCAGGTGAATTTAGGACCAGCAAAACCGAGGTCAGAAAGACCACAATCATCCAAACAACTCCTGAACTGTTCCATCTGCACTTCGGATCGATCACGAGCGCCCTGATGTTCATCAAGAGAGAGCACTTCATTGAAATCACCGCAGCACATCCACGGTCCGGTCCATTGACAATGAAGCCGTCGTAGAAGGTCTCAGAAGGTGTGCCGAAGGTCACGTTTCGGTTCCCCATAGACAAACGTTGCTCTCCAAGGAGCACAATCCTCAGACGAAATCACCGTGTCTATGCAGTGAGAGTTATAACCCCGCACATCGATAGTGGTGTTGGACGACCAAAAAAGAGCGAGGCCTCCACTGAAGCCCTCACTATCAATGGCAAGAGAGCCGAAAAACCCCAGCGACCACATAATCTGTCTTACACGAAGATCCCCCGTCTTCGTCTCCGAGAGGAAGAGGAGGGAGGGACGGTAATACTCACCAGCCAGCGAAGTTCGCCTACTGTCGCGTCCGACCCCAACCCGCGACAGTTCTAGCATAAGAGATTCATTGTGTCTGGCGGGACTGCACCGCAGTCGCCGTCTGATCCGCCGATCTAGAGAGAGCCACCTTCTGCTTTTTGATAGCATCAATGTCATTGACCTCTTCCCCCTCCAACCCCTCCGAAGAGCTAGCAATCACCTTGGAGGAAAGAACAAGAGCAAGGCTTTGATTGTCGGTCACCAAAACTTCAGGGCCCTCGCTACAGCAAGGAGTTTTAACTGATTTCCTCTTGTGGCCAGAGACCGCGGCCGCTTTCTCCAGCACTGGGAAAATCTCCTTAGCTGTCGACCCGTAGCTTCGGCTGTGCCTAGTCCGACCACCCCGGCCACCTCCTCTCCCCCTCCCAACAACCTTCATCGGAGAGGTAACTTCGGGATCCTTTTCCGATTCTTCCGCCAAAGGGGCCTTCTTGTTGCGGGACTTGGATCCACTCGGACGGGCCAAACCCTCAGTCTACCCCCTCGGTTCGGAACCTGAGGCAGCACCACCCGTCGAGGACGACGCAAAGCCTGATTTAGCACTTCCAGACTTCTTGCACACCTCCTCCACCACACAAACACGCTTAGCTACGTAAGGTAAGTTACCCTCTTCGTCTCTCTCTGCCGGCGTTGGGCAAACCAAGAAAGAATGCCCAACATGCCACACGAGAAGCAAAACAGCGGCAAGGGCTCATACTTCACCTCAAAGGATTCCAAAGATTTGTCCCGATATGAGAAGACAGTGACGTAGCGGGGGATTGGTTCCTCCACCTTGACTTCCACCCGGACGCGCAAGAAGCCTCCCCAACAGCACCCCCGCTCATCAGCATCCACCCTAACCACCTTTCCTAGTGGTTTTGCCACCTCCGCCCCTCTTCGGGCATTCATCAGTCTATAAGGAAGAGCATAGATTCTAGCCCAAATTGCCAACCTATCAAAACGAACCCGCAGAGGTTTAAAATGTGCATCGTACTTCTTTAGCAGGACAGCATGTGTACCAACCATCCATGGCTCCCTATCGAGCACCCGGTCCCTGTCCACCTTGGAACCAAACTCTGCCAAGAACATGTTGTCTCCCACAGAATTGAAGATCAATCCCTTCGGGTTACCCCATGCTGGTCGCATAGCCGACAATATGGTCTGAATATGAAGGACATTCGGAGCCAAAACCTTACCCACCAGTGCCCGATCTGGATCGACCTCATCTTCGTCATTCAAGATGACCGCCTTTGCCTCCTCCGCCGTGAGGTACAGGCGAACCATCATCTCAGCCACACGGTCGCTTGGGCCCGGGACCCCAGCACCAATTTCTTCCTTAGCCACCATCTTGGACTTGCCCTTTTCAGCCGCCGCCCCCAAATTAGGGGCCGACTCCTCCTGGATTGCCTCCCCATGGAAGCCTGCTGGACTCCCTCTGCCACCATCCCTGCTCCCTCCTATTCCAAGTCCAAGGCGAGCCCCTGTCGCGGAACCAAGGGTGGGCAGCGATACAACGAACGCCCCTGAATCACCCCGAATCCCATGAACAAGAGCCCCCTAGAGACCAAGAAGCAGAGGAGAATAGCAGATTTGGAGGATGGGGAGGGAGATGAGTGGACTCACCGATGGAATCGGCGAATCAAATGGGGTTCACCCCCCGGGCTTTCGGTCGCCGGAGCTGGCCGAGAGACGCAGGAGGGAACCTACAGCACCTGTTGTTCCTACAGTATCTAAACGAACTACAACTACCCGCCATTTTCATTCTATATTTACTCCATGTTGTTCCCGAAGGAAATATGCCTTAGATCAATCATGACGATGATTGCAATACATCTCTGTTCATATACTTATTATAATAACATTAATTATCGGTTCCCTAAATAAATGTCATGATTTTGTTTTATTGTGTACGACTTTATTGTGAAACACTTTGTTATAGTGATGTTATTTTAAACGGGTCCCTGATCCATGTTACAGATACATGGGTAGTCGGACAAACTCATTCTAAGACGATGTGAGTTGTTATCTCTTATAGTGCCATCAGTGTATAGTTTTGAGTGATACACATATATGGTACTTCGATCTAAGATTGTTATGTATGCCCAGCATGTTGACTCGTATGTTTTGCTATCATCAAATGCAACACCTGTAACATGGTAGTTATAAAGGTGACTACTGGGTATGCCACGATACATAGCCAATGGTGGATGGATAGAAAGCACACGACTGCGCTAATATAACTAAGTAGTTAGTCATGGTTTGCATCCATCATACTGTCGAGTGAAGTGGTCAGGTTATCAACAAGGGTGACGCGCATCTCGTCTTGAGCTTGACTAGTATCAGTATGTGAGTGTATCAAAGTTCAACCGAATATTGATTATGTGTATTTGAGGATCAGTACGTAGTGCTAGGTGTCATTGTTTATCGATGGATCAGAAATGGTTTTCCGAATCCACGACCGACATGCACTGAACCTAACGGGTTACATACTAAACAGGTTGGAACTGTTTAACGGGTTTATGCATGGATATGATCCGCGTAGGAGATGGAACCCTAGCGGGCCTCGACCCACTAGCATGCCTATAAAAGGCGAGGCTAGGGGCGGCGCGCCGCAGGGGTTGATCCCTCACCATGCCTAGCAGCCGCGCGCCCCTCCCGCTCCTCAGAAACCCTAGCAACGTGGCACGACATTCCTGCTTGATAAATGTGGATACCGATAGAGACACTGGTGTATGCGGACGCGCTATTCGGTTGGATCTTCAGCAAGCTACCCCGACCTAACGGAGAGCCTCCCCGACCAAGCCCGACTAGGAGGCGATCGACAACGACCATCTCGCGGGCTGCTCGATGTTGATCAAGACGTGTGTCGGGGATAAAATCACGGCCCATTGCCATGGCCCACTCCCTGACGGCCCAATCGAACAGCCTACCAGGGCCCAGCTCCCTGGAAGGTTCTATCAGGCCCATATGCATCTTGCCGAACAGCCTCCTGGCTGGCGTGATGCGTAACGGCCAAGGAATCGTGTTTGAGTCCGACTCGAACAGAGTTCTGCACGGCTACGTGAAGACCCGGACGTTGGTTTCCCGGATTGGAATAGGAGTCGTGATCCCCAAGACTAGGAGTATGCCTTATCTACCTCGGGATATATTTGGCATGTCGAGTTCGTTACGATCTCGTAGTTAGCCTGGCCCGATATTCCCTCGGTAGGTCGGTTTGCTCTGTACTATATAAACAAGGCCCCTACGGCGTGTAGGAGGACGAGTCTTAGGACTTGGATCTGGCTTTTAGCATCTCTTAGACATCTGGTCATAGCGCATTGCTTCCGGTACACCGTAATCTCGCCGAGACTTGTTCGTCTCGTCGAGCCACCTCTTGTAATCATCTTTGATATATAAGAAAGGCTGGACGTAGGGCTATTATCTCTCCCGAGAGGCCTGAACCAGGATAAAAACCCTCCAATTTGGCCTGGAACCGTAGGAATTGTCGTTGCCTTGTTTGGCCGAGCCGCTCCGCCGCCGCCGGTAATGCCGCTGCCGTGGTTGGGCACTGTTGGCCTGCCGTAGGTGCTAATAGGATCGCGACGTCGAGCTAAAACCATAGGTAGCACCTACACTCGGCGGGGTGCCCTGTAACGCCGGCGAGCCGGGGATTTTGCCATTCGGGTCACATGCCGTCGCGAGGAAGATGACGATGACGTCATCGTGACATCATCGGTCCACTTTATCCTGTCGAGCCAAGCCACTGACTGATGGGTCCCATGAGTCAGCCCCCCCTCTCTCTCTCTCTGTTGCCTCATTGTGCCACTGCCCGTGGGCCCTCGGTCCCGCATGTCTGATCTAGTGGTGGTGACGCCCCGCCGGACTGCACAATCGACGTCTCCTGTGCGCGCGCCCTCACGCGCAGCTGGGCCGATGGTCAACTGGGCCGGCTCGGCTAAGCGCGCCGCGCCCGTTGCTGGGCCATGCCGCCCCGCGTGCGCCAAGCACAGTGCTGGGCTCGGCCCAGTACTGTTCCAAATACTTTTCCAGAGAATTAACTTTTAACAAAAACTTAGACATGCATTTCTAATTATTAAAAATAGAAGATTACCTCGGAAAAATCCTAGAAAATTCTAGAAAATCGTAAATAACCTCCAACTAGGAAAATTGTGAAATTAGAATTTGGTCCATAGAAGAGGCTCTCAATATATTAAAAAAAATTAAATGCAAGTAAATTCACCTTTCCCAAATAGAATTGTACTTGGGGGTATTTTAGTAATTTTGCCCTTATTAGCCCCAGACCACTAGCTTAGCATTTCCGTTTACGATCAACACCCAGTCCTGCATCTGCATTCGTAATTTATTTAGAATACTCTATAATTCGAGATCACTGCTCTTAACATAGGACCCGGTTCCAGATAAAGGTTACCCAGAGAACAGTCATATTCAGACATCAGATCCTCACGGCGAGTTAACACTATAGCTCATATTTTTACCCAGTATTTTCAAGATATCTCGTAATAACTTCGTATAGCATACATTATACGAAGTTATACGAACCGTCTAGAAGTCGAAGCCGAAGGTAGTTCATGGAGTGTTTGAGTAGTTGCGTTGCCATCCTATGCATGCTTAGTAAGTGTTGCACATATCGTAGGAGTGCCCGAATGCGTCAACAAGTTAGAGTTGAGATGTCAAGATTAGGGGGAGATTGTTAGATATAATCTTGACATCTACTAGAAGATTGTAGAAGGAGTAGCTAGTTGGTAGCTATATAGGGATGCTAGAAGCATCTAGAACATTCAGTTCTATTACTAGTTCATAGATGAACTAGATACTAGATACTAGAAACATCCAGCTATTATTAGGACTAAAATATTAATAGCTAGATGTAGAATGTTCTAAATATATGGGCTGAGCTAAGGTTAGTTTAACTTAGCCTATAAATAGAACATGTATGAGCACTTGTAAGCCAAGCTTGAGGACTAGTTCACCTACAATATAGTGAGCCTCAATTGATTCCTTAGTGAACATTAGTGTGAGATCTTGTGAGAGATTTGGTTGCCGTTTGAGTGAGCCCCTGGGCAAACAAAGCCGAGACCGTGCAGCTCACGATCTCTAAGCTAAATTTCCATCCCTATATGCCATGTTAACATCTAAATATAGGGCAAAAGCCATCCCGGTGCACAAGCACAACCCTCGTGATGATTATAAAACTAAACTAAACTAAACAAGCCATAGAGAGGGCCTATATGAGTGTTGCAAACCGACAAGAGAAACCCATCTGATTGCCGGTACATTACATACTCCAAACAACCTGCCACTTGATGAGGTACCATGATCGTCAACTATTCAACAATCAACATGAATACCTCTCCCAATACAATGAAGGCTTCTCCGAGATCCCTTCTCTCTCTAAGTATGAAGTGTTATATTACTGGCCCGTGAAAACCACAACCACATCGCTTGGCTAAAAAAACAGCATCTTGGCACAAAAAAAGGGGGAGAAAAAGAACAGCCCGGCAACCCCTATGGTCAAAACCATAGCAAAACATCATCAGAGCTTTAGGGGGTCAAAGCTCTAGGTAACATTGCGAATTGCAAAACATAACCTAGGTAACATCACGAATAAAAAGGCAACAGGACATGATCAACATGATCTATTGATCTGGTCATCTGGATAGGTAAACAAACAGATAACAGTCATAACGTGGTTGACATCTCATTTCCAACAAGATACCAGTGTCAAATGCCAATGTGCATGGCTAAGGGACTACAGAAAGATGTGCATCTGCCGAGGCCCTAGGCGCATTCAAAACAAGACTGTATATCTCATCTGATAATTCAGAAGAGACTTCAATACTTGTTGAGGCCATGATTTTAATAAGTTTGAGCTTGCTGGCATATTCCAAGATAGCCTGTGCCAATGCAATGTCAGCATCGAATCTAGAGTTAGACAGGACGAACACTTCGAGCTTGTTTTGCACACACGGTATGCAGTGGCGAAGGACGGACGAAAAACAAGGTATGGCGGCAGTCCACAAGGAATTTGACACAAAACATGTTTAAAGCAAGAAGATTACCGAAAAATATGTCAAATAAATATCTACAGCACAACATCAATTAGGGATTAATCACTAATCAGGGATTATTTATATTTTTTAGAACTATGATAAAGAAATAACACCAATGAAATCTAGTAGATCTGATGTCTATGCAGAGGTTCTATTGATGCACAACATCAATCCTTGAGCAAATGTTATCACGAGAAGATGCCATTTGCAAGCAATCCACCAAGAAATTGGCACATGTTTTACCAACAAGATGCCGGCACAAGGACAAATCAAAGCACAACCTAGATCACAGCGCCTCCGATATCTCTTCCTATACCTAGTTTCAAGCCACAAACAGCAGGAGCAATGCAATGGGGAGGGCAGTTGGGAACGGACGTTGACATATGGGCTGACAGTGAGGAGTGGCGTGCCTAGGGGCTGAGGGGCGCGAGGAGATGAGGCGGAGGACTGGAGGAGGGCGTCGCCGTTGGGGTCCTTGTAGACGCCACCGGTGGTGTTCAGTAGCGACGCGTACACCTGGGATCTGGCGAACGCGCCGACGGCTTCACCCGGTGGCGGTGGCAGCGGCGGCGAGGTCACGAGGAGGTGGTCGCGAGCTGTGGAGCTGGTGAGCTGCGACCCAAGGCAGAGATAGCGGCGGCGGCCGGCGGCGGCGCGAGCCGCTAACCCTAGCTGCCGGGCGAGGCGAGGCGGCGGCGGCGGCGGCGAGGCGAGGGCGACGCGTGGCCACGCAAGGCGAAGGGCGCGACCGCGCGAGGGCACGAGGGCGCTGGGCGCGAGGTCGCGAGGCGACGGCTGGCCCTAAACCTAGCTGAACCCTAACCCTAGCTGCCTGTGCCTGGTGCTTGCTCGTGCTGGGGCGGCGCACGCGCTGGATTGGGGGAGAGGCCGAGAGGACGAGGCCAGAGGGCAAGGCTGCATCGCCCGTGTCCGTGACCGTGTCCGTGGGGGAGTGAGCTTGAGTCCAGGAGAAATGGGCTGGGGTGGGAGCAAGGCCGGCCCAAAGCAAAACTATTAAGGGAGGGTATAAAGGGCCTGCTGGGCCAAGGTATGGCGCAGGCCATACCTAGCCATAACGGGCCCTCCGCCCCTGACGGTATGCCTCCAGTTATGATCTTCCAATCAATGCCTATACCGCATTTCTTCTCTGGATCTGCCCTCTATATGAAGGCAAAACATTAGTAAAGACACACCGATAAATCAGAAAAGACTTCACATTGATCACTAGTAAAGATTGAATGCGCAATAGATCACTGATTAACTCACATTGATCACAAGCTCCGAGAAGTTAGGCAAGCACATAAGAATACGATGAATGATATCAAGCTCACCAATCGGAACAAAGCTTATAGTCAAACCAAGGCATGCCAACACTGAAAACTAGGGATGGTTTATCATACCAATCTGAAAGAAAATTTTCAACTTAAATACTAGTGTGCAAGTTGAATACTCAAGAAAATTGACTTGATAGTAAAAAAAATAGTTGAATTAAATTATTCTATAATACCTGGATAGGTGTTTTCTAAATGATGAGCGACTGTTCATCTGGATATAAGTATACAAACAAACCAATGTTTGTTCTACCACTAAGCGTAATACTTGATTCCTTTCTAACATCAGGACATATTCCTTGATAGAAAGTTTGCAATCTCGGGCAGTCAAATAGGTGCAATACTTCAATAGAGCAATTCCACAAACGTAAAAACTAAATTCAGCTTGGCCGCATTGTGTCATGGGATCTGCAATCTAATCTGATGAGGATGAAGTGCTTATTGTTCTCTTCCATAGTAGATGCTTACCTATGATTAGTACTGGCAATGCTTAACGTGCACACTGTATGTTAATTGGTTTGTTGTGCACACACTGACTATGTTATTCCTCTGTTCGTTGTTTTTGCACACACTTGCGCTTGTTATTGCAACACCCAAAAATTGGCTCATGTTTGAAATCCGTTTAAATTAGAAAAGAATGTTCAAGTTCAAATCATTAAATTCACAGGAATTCAAAAATTCTAAGGCAAATAGCTGAAAAATCCAAATCTAAATAGGATTCCCAAGTTGGGCTTCGTTTGGGCCAAACTTGAGCTGAATCTTGGCCCACATCTCTCCCAGCTCTCTGTTTCTCTCTCCCTCTCTCATGCCGACGCCGGCTCCGCTTATCCTCCACGCTCCACCTCGTCACCCTTTGCATGAGATCGAGCACCAGTGGATCAAGCCGAAGGGGACACGTAGATGCGCCGTTTAAACCCTTGTCAAGCTGGCCTCTCCGAGACCCCATTCCACCGCCCCAACAGAGTATAAAACCCTAGCCGCTACCATCGTTTCTTGGTTTCCGTTGGTTGAGCCACGCCCGAGCCCTCTCAATCCTCTTATCGTGTTCACAAAGCCGTCCTAAGCTTGCCATCCGACGCATGCGCCTCCGGAAGCACGGCGCTGGTCGGAATTGCTCGTCGGAGTTAAACGAGCTACTTCTGTCCCCATCGATTCTCTCCCATCGGTACGTTACTTTTCGATTCCTTCTGCCCATAGCATCCTCGTGCCCTTACGGTTGTTTCCCCTCAATCAATTTGGGCAGACCGTCACCGGAGCTCTCTGTCGTCGGCTGCCCTGTTCAAGGCCGTATCGAGGACGAACATTGTCGTGCCGATTCAGAGCTATTTCGTCCATTCCAAGGACACGGTAGGCATGTTCGAGCTCTCCCGGTGCTGATGCGCCTTCCAATTTGGCCTGGAACCGTAGGAATTGTCGTTGCCTTGTTTGGCCGAGCCGCTCCGCCGCCACCGGTAATGCCGCTGCCGTGGTTGGGCACTGTTGGCCTGCCGTAGGTGCTAATAGGATCGCGACGTCGAGCTAAAACCATAGGTAGCACCTACACTCGGCGGGGTGCCCTGTAACGCCGGCGAGCCGGGGATTTTACCATTCGGGTCACACGCCGTCACGAGGAAGATGACGATGACGTCATCGTGACATCATGGGTCCACTTTATCCCGTCGAGCCGAGCCACTGACCGATGGGTCCCATGTGTCAGCCCCCTCCCTCTCTGTGTCTCTCTCTCTGTTGCCTCACCGTGCCACTGCCTGTGGGCCCTCGGTCCCGCATGTCTGATCTAGTGGTGACGCCCCGTCGGAGTGCATAATCGACGTCTCCTGTGCGCGCGCCCTCGCGCGCAGCTGGGCCGATGGTCAACTGGGCTGGCTCGGCTAAGCGCGCCGTGCCCGTTGCTGGGCCATGCCGCCCCGCGTGCGCCAAGCACAGTGCTGGGCTTGGCCCAGTACTGTTCCAAATACTTTTCCAGAGAATTAACTTTTAAGAGAAAAACTTAGACATGCATTTCTAATTATTAAAAATAGAAGATTACCTCGGAAAAATCCTAGAAAATTCTAGAAAATCGTAAATAACCTCCAACTAGGAAAATTGTGAAATTAGAATTTGGTCCATAGAAGAGGCTCTCAATATATTAAAGAAGAATTAAATGCAAGTAAATTCACCTTTCCCAAATAGAATTGTACTTAGGGGTATTTTAGTAATTTTGCCCTTATTAGTCCCAGACCACTAGCTTAGCATTTCCGTTTACGATCAACACCCAGTCCTGCATCTGCATTCGTAATTTATTTAGAATACTCTATAATTCGAGATCACTGCTCAAATTAACAGAGGACCCGGTTCCAGATAAAGGTTACCCAGAGAACAGTCATATTCAGACATCAGATCCTCACGGCGAGTTAACACTATAGCTCATATTTTTACCCAGTTTTTTCAAGATATCTTGTTTTAAATATATAAAGTGCATGCTTGCTATGTTTGAAAAGATGCCCATTTGTTAAATCATGATTTACCATGCCCTGTCCTTAATAAATATGCCATCAACTTACATGATTCATTATTATCATGCTTGTTTGATTGTCTACATAAAATATAAAATACTTAGACTTGATAGTTTTGGGTAAAAACTGCTTAGACATGCTTAGGTCTACTGATTTAATCAGGTAACCAATCCTGCACTTGTAAGCCAAAACTTACCGGTGAACATTTTACATTACATACCTTGATCATGATGGGCTTTGTGATGCATAATTTGAAGTGTTGCTGTGTGGTTTACTGTTTGGGATACTTGGAAACGGGAAAATGTGGTTGGGAATGATGGAAGAGAAGGGTGATGGGCAGGGTGGACCCAGGAGCTGTGTGAAATACCTATGAAAGAGGTATTAATGTGAAGGTGGAACCCAGATGGAGTTTGGGCTCGTCTGGAGGGGTGTCCATGCGTGGGCACAGCGGAGTACCGTCGGCCATTGTATTGTGTGTTAGCAATGGTCCCCTACACCACAACGCGTGACCATCGCGCGGATGCGCAGGATTGGCGGGTCTATGTGACCGATGATTTGTATGAATCTGTATGAGCTTGAGAAGCATGTGCCTTAGTGGCAATCTTAGTGATATTTGCCAATCCTGAGGTAAAGGCGGATTTTGCCTTCCGTATACCTAGTGAGGATCTGACACTGTCCATCGGGATGAGCGTTAGTGCCCAATTCCATCCGTGATACGGCAGTCATTGAGTTGGAGTTAGGTCACTAGTTCATGTAAACCCGAAAAGATGGGGTCCTCAACGGGGTTTGCCGACCTGGAATGATGGTGGGAGAAAGAAGATGGGACGCGGGGTGAAAATGTAGAGAATGCCTGTGTGGCATGGGTTCTGATCTTGTGATTATTGATATAATCTTTCCTCGACATCTTTTTGGAGATGTCCTTTCGAAAATGGCTAGGTATAGGATTTTATTTATGTTATTTCAAAAACTGGCGTTTCTGCAAATAAAATAAACAAACCTCCACTATACTGCCTTAAACATTATATTGCATTAAGGACGGTGTTAACTTGCAAGTGCGGTTTGATTTGCGCACTTATCCTTGCACCACTCACTCTTTTATATTACGAAGATCCTGACGATGGAGACTACACTTGCCATGAGGAAGGCGATCCTGCCTTCGACGTCACAAGCCAAAATTAAGCTCTTCTACAGTCCGGAAGTTGCATGCTTAGTATTGGATTGTCACTAGTATCATGGCGCAACTTCCGCCAGAAAATCAATCCTTTTGATGTAAAATATACTGCTTTAAGGTGCTGGTTGTAAATTTGGTATCAAATAGAGATGTTGCTATATGATGTAATAAAACTCATATGATATTATATGTGATGATCTAGCTAAGTGATGTGTGTACTAGTATACTAGTCAAAGGACTAGTGCTGTTCCACTGGACGGGTTTCAAATGTAAGCAAATTTGAGGCCCCGTCAGTTATTAAGGTCATTGATTATTGGTTTGAGCATTATGGTTATGGAAGCTGAAATTTGCGCACTCTTCTGATGCTTATTAAAGTGACTGAATATTGATCGAGTATTATGGAAGCTGAAATTAGCTGTACGCTTGCAACTGCCAGTCTTTCAACTATTATTAGGGTTGGCATGAATACTTGTATATTCTTGTTTCTGCACCTCATACTCTTTTTTTTTTTTTGAGAATCACATTAATTTTTAAATTGGTAACCTCTGTATGAGATGTTAGATGTGCAGACCTGCTTGGACCATCTTATCAGTGTGCTCTCTATCATTTTTTTACGCTTCTGTTCTTCCAAAAAAATCACAGTAGGATGGTGCAAAAAGATTTGGGGTTTTAGTAACTAGTTATTACTTCTGCTGATTTCTGTTCAATCAATTCGTTTGCTATAGTTCTCCCTTAATTCGATGAAGTGGATTCTCAGAAAGGAAAACTTGTAATACTGAATTTGTTGGGTCTGATGCTTGATTCAGATTACTTGTAACATTGAGTTTCTTGTGCCTGATGCATGATTCCTATGTGTGGTTCCAACGTGTGATACACAACCTATGTGTGGTCCCAATTTGTAATACAGACTAGTCGATTGAAATTATACATCAACTCAAAGAGGCTGAAATGATCAAATTGACAACAGGTTGAATCCTGGGTTGTTATCTGTTCCAGGATTTTTGCCAACCCCATTTGAATTCTGATATCAGGGGCACATTACTAGCTGAAAAATCAGGAAGTTTATTGAGCTCATCGATATGGTGATGACATGTCTCGTTTCTTACAACAGTTTGAACTGAGCTCAATACGTGCGCAACAGCAGCAGGAATGACGTGGCATTAGCAAGATTACTTTTACATGAGGGAAGAACAAATAACTAATTCTACAAAAGTACTATAGTATAATGGATTTTTTTCATCAGTGCCATTATAAAGTTGTGCTTCGCCAGAAATATCATTATATTGTGTGAAATGTTATAGATGCCATTACGTGGTCGCGTTTGTTTCATAGATACCATTTTGAACATTTTGCAACATATACCTGCTCAAAATACCCTATGAAATTCGCAAATACGGTCTGACATCATGGGACCCGCATGTTATCCGTTGTTGTTCGCCTTCCTCATTCTTCGTCTTCCTCCCACCTCCGGTAAACTCCCTTCTAGCTCCCCATAGCCGCCGCCACCAGGATGACGCGGTGGAGGAGGCCGGCACCTACCCGCTCGTGTGGCGGCATCCACACACATGTGCGGCGGCTACGTTCAGATTTGTGTGATGGCGGCGGCGGCGGCTACACGCGCTCCACGATGGCGGCGACGACTTAAAGCATAGAGGACGTGGCGGGGCTACGCCCGTGGACATGATAATTCGTGTTCCGCGGTGGTGTGAGACAGGGAGGGGGCAGGAGGAAGGTGGGAGAAGAGGAGTTGGCTGCAGGAGTTAGAGGAGATGGTTGCTGGGTGAGTTGGAGGAGTTAGGGGAGGAAGGAGGAGGAGGATTTGGGCCTTCTTCTTTTCGGTTAAGCCGAAAGCTTTAATTTGAAAAAATTATGATCCCTCGAGAGAGGTTGGGAGAGTCCAAAAAAAATTTAAGAACTATTTTAGTAATTCTAAGAAGAACTATTTAAAACCCAATAAAAATAATTACAAAATATTACATCGTTTGGCATACAAAAATAGCAAATTTTCATTTAATTTAAGCTGAAAAGAACAAGGCCTTGGTGTATGACAGATGGGACCCAGCTATAAAGGAGTAGTTTTCAACTGTACTTGGAGCTTGTATATTTTGAAAAAACTTGATAATGGCATGGATGAAATGAACGAGGCAACAACCTCCTGGGTGGAGAAGGCATGGATGGGGTTGCAGCCTCAGGGTGGCGGTTGGCGAGGCACACCACGCGCGGCGTCGACCTCAACAGGGAAGCCAAGGAGGCAACGAACTATTGGGCAACATTGTATGGGTTAGCGCCGTCACACGATAGGACGAGATGTAGCAGCAGCAAACGAACCCGGGGCAGAGGAAGTCAAGGGAAGAAGGATGGTTAAGAGAGGCCAATGAAGTCGTGAGGAAGATGTGGATGGCTGAGCCGAAGAGTTCAGAGGCGTGGTGGGATGGTCCGATCACTGACGTCGGCACCGATCCCTTTTGCGGTGCCTACCGTTTCGGTAGGGATGGAAGGCGTTGCGGCCGATGTGGCGTCGGTGCCAATGCCGACGCTGGTGGGGAGTAGCGGTGGAGTAGAGAGAAAAGTTTTGGGGGAATTTTTTCCTTTTAGGTTGGCGGCATAGAGATTTGGTAGGAATGAAAGTTGTTGCGGCGCCGACAGGGAGATAGTGGTCGCGGACGTCAAGTGGGCAAAGCGAAGAAATTTTGAGGATTTGTTTTACTTAGGGTTTTGGGTGCCGATGCATAGAGGAGTTTGAAATAGCAGATGAACTGATGAAATTGGTTCAATGCACTAATTTTGGCTATAATCTCAGCGGTTCGATGCAAATTTGTTGTATTGATGGTTTGAGGTCGTTCAACACAATTGCCACATATACTTCCGAAAATTGATTTCATATTCCAAAGTTTGGTGTGATAATTGATGATATGGTCCTTTTTTCCAACTTCATAGAAAAGAATGACTCATATACTCCTAACTAGATTAACTTAACAGATAGATGTAATTGCTGGACATGCAAAATAGCAAATAATATGTGTGATAATCCTATGTAAACGAGATCCCACTTACTCACCGACTTTATCAAAATAATTTGTCGTATCAATTAGGACATGCCACCTCCATGAGATTACTTGTTGGACCCAATGAAATGAGAACATACAAATCAAATATTAAAAAATTAAGAACATACTAGAGGGTATTGATCTATTTGGTATCCCAAATAGAAGATTAATACTTCTAAATAGAAGATTAATACTTCAAGTTGGTGAGTTGATAAAGAGATGGTTGAATCAAAAGAATTACTTTTTTAAGTTCAATTTTTTATAAGAGGACAATATGAAGAATGCTATTAAAAGAGAGGAGTGCCTTCGTGAATACGACACAGGTGGTGCATGGTTATCGTCAATTCGTGCCGAAAGGTGTTGGTTCAGTCTCACAACGAAAGCAAGTGCAGTGCAACCCTTGTGTACTCAAATTTTTCTACCACGACGTGCATATCGTGTCATTGCTCTTCGTCCTGCTTCTATCTGATCCAAACAGATTCAAGTGCTTAAAGATCATATCAACCAAAACAAATACCACTGCCTCGGCAGAAATTTCCCTTAATTCTTTCACTACGTTGTTTACGAAATCTGGTTCTTTTAGAACTCAGTCGATGGTTCTTTCTATACTAGAAAAATGGGAAGAGTTTCTTGGAAGCGACTCCTGGGGAATCATAGAGAAGAAAGTAAGATTACATATAACGGTGCATGCATATATATGGATTTTGTCGGCAGCTTTTAGTATGTTGAATTCTCGGTCGATCAGATATAATGATGGACTTGTAGCTTCATAACAAGGATTATATATTAAAAAAGGAGAAATAATGCTGTTAAAAACCCAGAAATAAAGAAAAAATAAAATCAGCATTATTACAATGGTAAGTACTCCATACACGTGCCGTTTTAGGTGCTGAGCATCACAATCGTGCTCAATAGTTTTGCAATTAGGCACTAATCAGATCGGCATTAATCCGTAGAGTCTGACGACACACGTACGCACACGCCGTCATAATTAAACAGGACCAAATTACCAGAAAAATCAAATTTGGCGGGAAATCAAAGTGCTCCACAGTCCACACACATGAATGAATGCATGAACGATGAATGAATGGATCGATCACTTCACTATGCGGGCGGCGCCGTACTTGGCGAGGAACTGGGTGATGTTGGCGTCGGAGCTGCCGCCGTCGGCCATGGCGTCCCTGGCCAGGCGCCGCCACTTGCCGGCGTTCCTCCGGTACTCCTTGCCCTTCTCCCCCTCCATCACCTCCCTCACGCAGCGCTCCACCTCGGCCTTCCCCACCACGCCGGCGGCGGCGGCGCCGCCGCGGCGCCGGGGGCGGGCGCCGGCGCGCCACACGTCGGCGACGTACTTGGCGTTCATGGCCTGGTCGGACCACCGCGGCATGGGCACCATCGGTACGCCGGCGGCGAGCGCCTCCAGCGTGGAGTTCCAGCCGCAGTGCGTGACGAAGCACCCCACGGCGGGGTGGGCCAGCACCTCCAGCTGCGGGCTCCAGGGCACCAGCAGCCCGCGCTCCGGCGGCGCCGCCGCCGCCGCCCTGCGGGCGAAGTCGGCGGGGACCTTGGGCGCCTCCGACGGCCGCACCACCCAGAGGAAGGGCTTGCCGGCGGCGAGGAGGCCCTCGGCCACCTCGGCCATCTGCGCGGGGCTCGCCGGGGCCACGCTGCCGAAGGCGGCGTACACGACGGAGCGCGGCGGGTGGGCGTCGAGCCAGTCCATGGTCGCCGGCGACGGCGAGTGGAGGTGGAAGCCGTACGCCGTGTCGTCGGGGATGCGGTTGTCGAGGTACGCCGACGGCACCGTGGGGCCCACCGTCTTGGCGCCCCACGTCGACGCCAGCTGCTCCGCTTCCTGCCACAATGCCAGAAATTAACTCGTTATTTCTTTGTGTGCTTCAAAAGCTTCTTGCTATTATTATTATTACGAAAATGCTTGCAGCCGGCCGTCCGATCCGTCAGACGCCCGGCCTAGCCCACGGGCGCGTACAGGCGGCCAACACTAGCTAGTTAGCCTGCAGCCAACGAACGATAGAATGTGCGTTTCATTTATGTCCTTTTCCGATTTCTCATTTTTGTATCTTTTTCATTTGGAGTCTAAATCGCGTAGTACAAATTTTATAATTCATCTAAATTTCGTTTGAACTCATTTTAAATACTTTTCTATTTTTTCTATTTTTCCTTTTTTATCTTTTATTGGTACAATTGTTTCATCAGGCAAGATAGATTGTTCTGGAAGGCTAGACTTATTGTTCTAGTAAGCAAGATATATTGTTCCAGTAGGTATACAGATTGTGATTCATCAAACTAGACATATTGTTTCAAATGGGTTAGCTTATTATTCCAGCAGACTAAATACATTGTTTCAACAGGTATAAAAGTTGTTCCAGCAGACAAGATTGATTGTTCGGAGCGGCTAAACTCATTCTTCCAGCAGGCAAGATAGATTGTTCCGGGAGGCTAGACTCATTGTTCCAACAGAAAAACTTTATTGTTCGAGTAGGCAAACTTTATTGTTCCAGTAGGTAAACTTTATTATTTCAGTAGATAAAACCTTATTTGTTTCAGAAGGTAAAAGTTATTGTTCTAAAAGACAAAAAGTTATTGCTCCAGAAGGCAAAAGTTATTGTTTCAGTATGCAAAGCTTAATTATTCCAGTAGGATAAACTTTATTGTTCCAGTAGGCAAACTTTATTGTTTCAGTAGGCAAACTTTATTGTTTCGGTAGTCAAAACTTTTATTTGTTCCAGAAGGCAAATGTTATTGTTTAAGAAGGCGAATTTATTATTCCATAAGGCAAAAGTTATTGTTTTAGTAGGCAAAGTTCAACTGTTCTTGTAGCACAAATCTTAGTAGTCAACTTTTATTTGTTATAGTATGCTAACCTTGTTGTTTTCAGCAGACAAAAATTATTGTTTCAGTAGGCAAACCTTCTTGTTCCAATAGGTATTTTTTTTACTATTCCAGCAAACCAAATACATTGTTCCAATAGGTATGCAAGTTGTTCCATCAGACCAAATGCATTGTTCCAATTAGATTTAGCCTATTGTTCCAGCAGGCCAAAGACCAAGTTGTTCCATCGTATTAGACATATTATTCCAATAGTCCAAATTAATTGTTCCATTAGTATAGAAAAATTGTTTTAGTAAAAATTTATATAGCAACATGGATCTTATTTTGTTCGAAAAATGTGAGGAACACGTTGGCGCAAACAGTCAATCGATTGGAGCTCTCGGTTAAAAGTTATTTCTGTTTAAAGAAAAAACGAGGAAGAAATATTCGCTGATGTCAGCGATGACGTCATCGCATGCAGCATGGGGGAGAGAGCGCTCCTATGTGATTTTTGGGCTGGAGCACAGGCCACAGCGTCCGATTTTTTGCTTTTGGAACGGACGTCCGTCCTGTAGTCCACTCATTATTATGGACATCAAAATTGTTGGAACAAAATAACTAGGCTCTCGTGCCACTCGTTAGCCGAGCCTCACACTTGGGCTCTAGGTCGTTGCGTTGCAACTCGCTCGTAGACCCAACATAAGTAACATACCAAGGTCTTTTAGATCATCTTCCCTAAAAAACTAGTTGAGTGGGAGATGTTCTCTCACCCTTTTAAATTGTGCTCAAACCCTTCCCACTTTCAATGTGGGACTATTCCCAATAATAAAATTCCAATTGTAACCTTGTGACATCACCAAGTGATATTGGGAATTAATCTTCAAGCTACCCTTTTCTATACAAATTAATGTTTGTGATAGGGGAGCTGAGCACTCGTGTTCCTTACCAACACATGATTGGTAAGTGGTAACTCCATTGGAAAATGAATATTCCGCCTACAGTGTCGGTTACGGAATTCTATATCTTATCCTCCACAATTGGTAACACATCAATATTCGTGAAAAAAAACCTCTCTCTCACATGATCTAAAAAAAATAAGATCTTTTCTTTATCCTCTTTTCCTCTCCTCTCCTATCCTATACTCTAGCCGAGTTTGGTCGCCCCTACCGGTGAACACACCGGTGCCCACAAGAGCCATTGTGGTGCCTTCGGGCCAAGTCGAGCCAAGTGGTCGTGGGAGATAATACGTAGAATTCCTTAGCCAAGAGGTGAAGTTGTGCTCTTTGAAAATATGTTTTCCCTTAGCTAAGGAACTTCCCATCTTATATCCATCGTTGGTTGGGCATTAAGATACATGCACACCCCTCGTGTAACTTCCCCACATGGTCTTCCAAGAACACCCCTACAATTTTGAAATAAAGCAATCAATTATTTCCTCCTCTCCTTTTCACCCTGTAGGCAGCTGGGTCCTCATGACACCGCCCTCATGACACTCTTATCTCCATTGCTTGATGTGCTCTAAGATTGATGTACAAGGATATTATTGTCTCTGTTTGTATAATCTGATGTGTTCCAGGATTCTTATATAAGGAGTGTATCCACTATTCTCCGTGTGTACTCTAAAATTCATCTAGGATAGAACATCAGACAGAAAGGCAAGAGGAAGAAAATCCTTGTTTCTGCATGGGATCCATCCTCTTACCTTTGTTACAATGCCAATCATATGGGATATTGATTAAGGGTGAAAACATTCTGATCTGGATCGGATAGTGGTCATTTCGTATTCGTCCCTTTTTTCGAATCTAGGTTTAGGCCTAGATAGTGTCATATCCAGATCGGATACGAATCGGTTACCGGGTATTATGAGGAAAAATAAACATAATCTACTCTTGATATTATCTATATATAACCTATATCATATATATAATATTCCTAAGATCGAATAGCGAGCTCATGCATGCATGAATGCATAGATCAAAGAAATCTACATGCTACTAGCTACAAGTGATCATTCAAAGAAAATGTCCTGGACGGATTGCTTATCTTCTGCACGAATTACTGTTTGTGAATTGTGACAGTGGAGCAGAGAGCACTGGTGTGGTGCTCCTCGCCGACACATGAGCAGAGAGCACTGGTGTCTCCACTTCGCCATGATTTTTCGAATCCGAATCATTCTACACAGTTGCTCTACTTTGCCAGGTTCCTTTCCCTTTTTGCACCTGTCTGATGTATGTTTCTCATCAATAATTGTGGTTGACGTTTGCATGGGCCATGAGGCGAGCTATGGGCTATGGTGATTGGTGACTGGTGAACCTAGAAGAAAGAAGACTACCTGAGGCTCGAGCTCGTAGAAGGAGTTGATGAGCACGTCGTCGGCGCCGGCGAGCCCGTCGAACTGCTTGATGAGCATGCCGTGGTAGCCCTGGTCCGCCGCTTCCACCATGAACGTCGGCAGGTCGCCGACGTCGAGCCCGCGCGGCAGGCCGGGGAGCCCGTCGGGGAGCTCCCTCACCGGCAGCTCCACCGTGCCGGCCCACGCGTGGCCGTACGCCAGGTTCACGGCGCACGCCTGCGTCAGGAAGGCGGCGCAGGCGGCGCCGTGCCGCCGCGCCACCGCCGGCGCCCACCGGAGGAACGAGTCGTACACGACGACGTGCACCGGCCGGCCGCGCGCCCTCGCCGGCCAGGAGCTCCGCCAGCGACGCCGTCCCCGCCGCCTCCAGCCGCGCCAGGTAGGCCCCCGCGTCGCCGACCTCGTCGTAGCCGCCGGCGTCGCAGCCGTCGGAGAAGGCGGCGACGTGCACCGGCCCCGTGGACGGGGCGCCGGCGCGGAGCATGAAGCGGGTGGCGGCGAGCGTGGAGCGCACGCCGCGGCGGGCGGCGATGCGCTTCCCGAACTGCAGCAGCGGGTTGACGTGTCCCTGGGAAGGGTAGGGAAGGAGGAGCACGTGCGTGGTGTGGCCGAGCTCCTTCTCCGCCATTGGTGAGAGGCTGAGAGCTCGAGCTCGACGGCGACAAGTGTAGCTAGCTCAGCTCAGCTTCCTCTGTGGGAGTACACTTATAGGTCTTGTATATTTCAGTTTAGTGTAGCGTAGCGTTCCACTGTAGCACAATTTATCTTTTTTATATAACCTATTTGATGCAATAATTTGTAATGATTTTTTTCTCAGATTTTTGTAGTCATATTAAAGATTCTAAAACTATTTTTTAATTATTTTTTTTTACACCATCTAAATCTCTTTTTAAAAACTCTTAAATTTTGATACAGTGAAACGCTACACTATGCTAAGCTGTATTGTACAAGGCCATAATGGAGGCGATCGATGCTGTCGCTGCACGTGATCGATGAGTGAATATAGAATTGATTCGTGGAGCTGTCTAATTCGATCCGCAATTATACGGAGGAGAAAGCCAAGTCAGCGCGGACGCGTATCCTTTACTTGCGATCTGCAGATGTGCCACTGTGGGGTGGGCCCTAACTGCGTGGGGGCACGTGTCAGCGACACAATTGCAGCTACAAAAATGGATGCATTTTTCAGGTCGACACTGCCACGGAGCACTCATGCGCCTCTCTTTCGCAAATACTAGTAGCTCAATTGAATGGCTGTGTCGGGTCAATTAGTTTCTGTTGCTGACGCCTTGGGTTAATTTGATTTCTGCAGTTTATATTGACACCCTTGCTAAAAGGGACTTGAAAGATACACGGTTTTATTTCTATAATTAATTTATTTGTGCTGAATTGCATTGTTGCTAGAGCATCCGTGGCAGTACGTCAATTCTGGGTAGAGTAGCTGATGGAGGGAAGGAATTTTTCAGAGTGCAGTGTAAATTGTGAAGGAAATTTAGAAAAAATGGTAGTGAGAATAGCTAATAGTGAAATAGAGTGAAAGAATAGAGTATCATGCATGGATGCTCTTACTAGTTTGTTGCGGCGCTTCAAAAAATAAGGAAACTCCTCGGAGTGAAAATAGAAGAAAATCGAGAGTTTATGATGGAAAGTCGGTGGATGGAAACGGAAGTAAAACAAGAACCTGCGTACGATGACATATGATGGTTAATTTTAATGTCGGCGGAGCAGAATTTTACGAGATGATACCTCGTAACTGAGTTCAATAAAGTGCGACATTATTTATTATTATTCACCTAAGAGATTTTTGAACAAATAAATTAAAGAGATCAATTTCGATGGTAGATGCCGAATGTTAATGTTCGTTGGAGCATGTTTGAAATAAGTTCCAAGCGGGCTTTTATTAAAGACAAACTTATCATTTGACTTTTCCTCCTTTTTGTGTGGTCGATTTGGGATGTCTATAACTCCTAAAACAATGGATCTAGGGTGCAAGGCTGAGCTCATGCTGAGCAAGTTTTATTCCCCCATGACATGGTGGTCCTGGAGCGGTCGAGCCATGCGGCCTAAACTCTAAACATCCTAGAGTAAATCACATCGCAGGTACATTAAGTTTTTTTAGTTTTCAATATGGTCAAATTTTGAAAAAAAATCATGTATTTCTATACAGGAAATTATGTTATTGGTTAAATTAAATCCAAAGTTACATGTAGATGACGGTTGATAACGTGGTATCTCTCACTCACCATCACACATGGCCACATCTTCTTATCTTCCATTGTCTCTCTTTCTTTCTCCTGGCCTTCTCTCTAGCCTCCCCTTCCTCCCAACCACACAACCCCTTCTTGCCAACCCCCACCTTCTCACTCCCTCATCGTTTATGCAACCGCTAAGAAATGCCACCATTTAGTAGAACGAGGGGATGATTGGTGGCAGAGCGGAAAGCACAAAGCGGTGGCATCCATGAAACATGGTTAGTTACTTAGTTTGAGCCCCCGATTGAATCGGCGCCTCCCCATTGTGGTGCTTTTCTCTCCTCCTGGTGGCTCATTGTGCCACCAACCAGTGCCATCTTGGCTACTGTGAGATCACAACGAAGCAAGCCGAGGCAAAATGACCCTTATTTGTAGAGGGGTCATTGGCGATGTTCCAACCTAACAATGGTGAGGTCATCAGTGGTAGACCTAGAGTTCTGCACCGACACAGTGGGAGCACGATCAAACCTGAACACATGAAAGGAGAGACAAGAAGAGGTGGAGCCCTACCACAGGCGGCCTTGTTCTTTTCAGCGTATTATTGCTTTTGCGTATTACTATATCAAATTTGAGAACACTCGAAAAGAGGCATAAAGATTCGAAAAAAATAATTAAAAAATAGTTTTATGACCTTTGGAAGTACTACTAAAAGCCACAAAAAATAATTACAAATTATCATAACATATAGGCTATATAAAAATAACAAAATTTACTACAGTAGTAATACGCACCAGCACTGGTTCGTAACGTTGAAAAGAACAAGGCCGTGCGTCACTGCCGACTAGTAATCCATTAACATGATCTTTTTTCCTCCTCTGTCCCGTCTCTCCCATATCCCTTGCCTCCTAAGCGGTTATGACGACAATGGGCAAATTGAGGAACAAATCGACAACAGACTCGTGCGGCTCCTCAAAGTTACTCAAGCGAGAAACAAGGGAATAGAAAGCAATTTACTCCTCTTTCATATAAAAACCGTACCATTTTATAAAAATAACGCTTAAATTGTACCTTTTTTTAAAAAAAAAAAGATTCTTACGTTAGAACAAATGGGCACTAGAGCTCGCTTAGCAACCTGTCTTGGTGAAACAATTAAATACATTTGGTCTAATAATTATATGCAATTTACCTATATTACATCGTGCATATATAGTCGGCAAATAACTATGATAGCTCCGACAATTGTTTCACTTAAAAAGCACGCCTTTGCTTCCTTCTAATGGATGGAGAATCAGAGTTTTTTTTTTAATGCACAGAGAATCAGAGATGACCTTCGACAATGTGTCACGAGACACACTGTTTAAGGACGATGCAAACAATGAAACAAGGGACGAAAAGCATCCACAAACCGCCACCAAATAACCAACACAATAAATTAGGTGAACTGAGAGCGATTGCAAAACTAAAAAGTAGCAAGCAAATTTGACAACATATCCCAAAGATGATCATAAACTTCAAATATGCATACATAAAATGTTTTTAATTCTGAACAGGGGCAGGCAACAGAAATAATCCAGAAATTTTCACTTTTAAAGATAGCTTATGCACCAGTACCAAAATTTGCACCGAATATAATGAAATGGTTTAACACCTTGTCAACCAAATCTCCCGACCCCCCACCGTCCACTAGCATTCTTCAAGAGTCAAGGCTGATTCTGTGACGGAGATTCTGACTGTATCCTCTGTCGAACTTGCTGGAGTAGAAGTTTCAAGTAGTCCTAAACATCATTTATTTGCAACAGGTTAGGTTAAACATCAGGAGAGAGAGACAATTTAATCAACAGGTTTAATTATAGTTCTGCATGAACGATAACCATCATTTTAGATCAAATTGAATACAAGTATCAACAAATGATGAAACTTATTTACCTAATCAATGACCGTGTTACAGTTCACATTATATATGTAAATAATACAATCTCATGATGTAGTGAGTTCAGCAACAACCTCATCCGGTCATCCCAGTTTCAACTACATAGTGTGTGTTATAACATTGATTGGAGTTTACTTTAAATTCTAAAAAAATGTAGAGAACAGTTACTTTAAATTCTAAGGGAAAATTGTAGAACATACATTAGTAAGCTCAGGGTCACTGACGAGCTCATCAAGCATGCCCTGAATGCTCTCATCTTCACCATAAGCTTGAGCAGCAGTTTCCAGTACAGCACTGAAGATATCCTCAGGGGAATCGTGTTGTTCGATGTGCTGACAAGCTTGGTGAAGATCAATCTATTTATGAAAAAAAGAGATGAGATTTACTGCATATTGAAGATTCAGATTCCACACTAACTAAACTAGAACCTCATTGACAGTAAAGGGTTGGCCACAACGTGTATCAAAATTAACAGGGGACAAACAATTCTAATTTTCTGTTATGATACTTTCATTTCAAATGTACAATGTTCTCAGTCATCAGTGATGACTAATCAGATGCCATATTTGGGAAGTCAATAGTGGTGATGCACCAACTTTACATTCATAATTCATAATCACCAGATTTTGTCAAACAACAACCATAAAAGCAAGCAACATCACTGAGCAGAACAAAAGGAAATGCAGACAGTTATTTTGTCAATAGGATGGCTTACCTGAGAGTTTCTTACACCTAGAGTACTATCCATTCTCCTGTCAATGTGTTGAGGCTGCAATCTAGATTCTGCACTATTTGCACCAACAGGATGAGCCCCAGCTCCACCAAGAACTTGTGATACAACTGGCATCATTTGTTGCATCATTCTAGATAAGTCAATGCCACCCTGGCCCCGTCCTGGTCCATCTACATTTTGCACCATACTACTTATAGTATCCATCACAGAAGGATTATGTGTACACTCTTCCATCATGTTTCTCAAATCATCTCCCGAACCTACCCCTGTTTGTGCTGCTACATTTGAAAGCAGATTGCCAAAAACTGGGTTGTTGAGCACACTGGATATCATGCTGCTGATATCAACTTGTCCTTCACCACTCTGTCTTCTAGGAGGCATTCCATCAGTAAACTGAGGTGTAGAGGATGGAGGGGAAGAATCAGCAACACTGCTTCTGTCTACATCAGTATTTTGTGAAGCAAAAGCTTGCAGAACCTTCTGGCCCATTGAGACAGCTTCTTGGCTATTGCTCACAGAAGATGAATTAAGGGGTTCACCAGAATCATCGTTACTCCCAGGTGGCCTTGCTGCTCTGCTCCGTTTCTGCAAACATGGTTAATAAGTTAGAATGATCGACTAAATGCAGCTAACCAAGAAATTCCAAGTTCAAAACTAGTGGAAATTACTAACAGCAATGTGCAGACGATAAGATTCCTTCAGACTATAGCTGAAACACTATAACTCAATAGTTAATACCTTAGGCTGCAGGCCTCCACCAAGACCCAGTGGTTCAGATCTGCCACTTGCACTAGGCTTACTAGGCTGTGCAGCTACTAAATCTGAGTGCTTGTTCGGCTGTGCAAAGTTTTCTGCTGATGCGCTCAAAGGAACGTCATTAGTGGAGGTGCCCGTGTGCTGTCCTGCAAGGTTGGCTGCCCCTAATTCCCCAGAACGTGTTCTAACATTATCTGCATGGGTCTTTTCCATCTGTTCATGCTGTCGAACACTATCAACACTGGAAACATTCATGGTACTGCTGTCTTGAGATGTTAAATTGGGACAAGATGAGTTTAAAGGTGATGTACCTAATCAATTAAAACAACATGGATGGTAAATGATTCAGTAAAGTGAAAACAAAAAATGACTGCAGAACTTCATAAAAGGAAGAAATATACCAGCTCTAGTTGCATCAAATTGCACATTTAGTGCAGTTTGTCCCTGGTTAGAACTCATGAGCTCATCTTGCAGTCGCGTGTTTGCTGATATCGCAGAACTAAAAGTGCCAGCTCCATTGTTTGTGGTTGATTGATATCCCTGATTTGCTGTATTTTGAACATATGATGAAACCTGTCCTGGTGGTGGTGGGTTCGCATTCAGTGCATTTGCTATATGGGCATTTATCTGCGCCACTATAGAAGGAGTGCTAGCAGCAGCACCTAAAGAAGCTTGTGGAATAACAAATGTTGAATTTGGTTGAGCTCCATTACCCACTGCAGTCTGAGAACCTTGAGAAGTAGTTGACTGGTTAGGCACCGCTACTTGACTTCTCACTTGAACTGGCAGGATAACACTCACGACATGGTTTGGAGCATCAACCGAGGACCTTGCTGGAATAGCTGCAACAACTGTTCTTGTTGGCAAACCACGAGTTGAATTAGCTGATGGGTTACCTCCTTGAGTTCTTTCTACATTCTGCTGTTCCCCGTTGACAGAACCCCCAGAAACAGCAGCTGTACCAACAGATGAACCACTTGTTGCAGAAACACCTTGGTAAAGGATTAAGCATCAGTCATTGGAAGCTCAAGCCTCAAGGCGATGCAAATGTTAAAGGTGCCCCATGGAAATTTGAAATTAAAGGCCACCATGATGGAAGTTTCCAGGTGTGAATAACCCTATGTAACAGATGTATACTATTAGACCCACAGGGCCAGAAGACACTCAAGCCAAGCGTTTTCTCTCTAAATGGAGACCAACGTGCTCGAGCTAATGTGAGATCTGCCCGATGTGCTTCATGGTTAGGCCATCACCAATGGGGCCTAAGTTAGGGTATCCCAGTCACTATTCATCCACTATTCACACCCTTTTTCACTACTCATCCACATTTCTCTCTCTTATATTTTATTGGGACTGGGCACCATTGGTGATGCTGAACCTAAAGGGGCCCCTATGGTGAAAATTTTAATTAATGAGTTGACAGAAGGCATAGATCCTTAGCAAGAAAAAGGTTCGACAGAATACGACACATGCTCATTTAGGATCTTTAATTTCTGTGTGTACTGTAGCTACTAGCTAGTAGCTACCAATAATCCAAAACCAATATCACTTAATAAAGTCTCCTCGAAGTTGATTAGCAGCCTCCCACTTTTTTATCAATATAGTTATTTTTTATAACTTCGTATAATGTATGCTATACGAAGTTATTACGCCCCAGAACGTGTTCTAACATGAAAAAAGGGAATAAATCATGATTTGAAACCTGTCCTTTGCATAAACCCTCGTAACAGGTTTTCATCCTCAGACAAATCAGCAATCAACATAGCATATAATTAAGACCAAAATTTAAACACGGGGCTATTAATAACAAGCAACCATATGGAGGTAGCCTTGAGTTTCTCTATGTGAACCTCAAGATTGCCCAACAGCCAGCTTAAAACCTAATTTTCGAAGGAACTTAGGTTTGATGCAGCTGATTCATACTAATATACTCAAAATAAGAAACCAAAAAAAAAACTTCAAATGTGACCTTACCACTACCATGGACAGCGGCACCAGATGTCTGAGAAGGATCAACAATACCAAATGCACCAGAAACTCCACCAAGAATTGGTATGCTGGAAACTCCAAAAGGAGGAGTGTTTTGAAAAGATGGCTGTGCATTGAGAGAATGTGCTGCGTAATTTGAGTGTGCACAATACATCAAAGCCAACATAAGAAAGTATCTCAAAATGTCACCTGAACCATGATCGGATTTGGACCAACAGAGTTTATATAAACAGCTGGCCCAGAATTTACAAAAGCATCAGCCTGCAAAATTAACCACCTTTTAGAATAATTAGAACATGAAAAAATAATTTAAGTAAATTGGTAGAAAAATCATACATACAGGAGATGGCCCCATCCGAAGCATCATCATTGTTCGACCAAGCTCCAAAAGCATAGCACCCAAATGCTGCATTGCAACTCCCAATTGAGCAGATTCATTCTGGATCTGGCTACGTATAGATGCATCACCAGTGACAGAATCTCTCTGAATACGTTGTGCAAGGTGCTGAATAAGAAAATCAGGTAGGTCATAAAGACGTCCAAAGTTCAGCATTGAGACCGGATATTTCACAGCAAATAAAAATTAAGAAACACCAATTCAGAATCAGTTGTAAAAATGAAAAGGTCAGAAGTCATAATACCAACAACATAACACGTTTAAATACCTTTTAAATCATCATGACATTCAGGGAGTCATGCAAATACTAAAAAAAATACGCCAGAAAGTGAATATGAAGCATGTTGTAAAAGTTGAGTAAGAATTACCAAAACAGTAGCATATTCATGTCTTTGTATTTAAATAGAACTATTTAATAGATTTATTACGAAAGAAGGTAAAACAATTCTGAAAATATAATACTAACAGGAAGGCAGAAATTATACATAAAAAAACTTATCACTATCAAAGATGGACCCATACTAAAGGTTGGGAGCACAATATAACTAAGGAGGTAAGCAACATACAGAAAGAGCAGAAGAAGCACTGCCACCAAAAAGTTGTTGGGCTCTTTCAATGACTGAAACCAGGACGTCAGGACTCGGAAATCTTTGGTTTAGATGAGCATCATCCAATCTTGGTGGTTGCTGTGTGTTTGAATCCACAGACGGAATACCTTTATTTGTAGCATAAAAAACAAAATTTGATAAGTCTGATGATAAGCAAGGAATTAACCAATTGCCAAAAAATGATTGATACCATTATTCTGTAATACTTGATCCATGTGATTCATATACTCCAAAAGGGTCATCAGAGAATCAGGAATAACCTATCACCATTCACCAGCACTAAAAATTAAAAGAGTACAAATGGCAGAACAGGAGGAAGAAAAGGAAAGGGAATGAAATTAACCATGTTGTGAGAAACAGCCCCTGAAGGTTGAAGCTGAGAAACATGGATTTGGTGATTGAGAATTGAAAACCCTGGAGGTGCTATTGATTGAGTGGTTAAAGGCACCTGATCAAGCAGCCAGAGACAGGTTATTGAGTTGTGCCATGTACTGAAACCAAACCTAAAGAAGAGCACCATACCGAAAATGCAGTGTTTGTCACACCACCAGGCATCCCTGCAAGGCCTAGGGAACCAAGAATATCCCGAACGCTCTACACATAACAGAAATGAAGAAATTATACTGACTGATAAGTAAAGAATTTGGTCCCCAGTTAGACAAACATACAGAACACTAGAACAATGCATATACCCTAGCCTCCCCTCAGAACGCATATCCTCTATAATTTCCTAGAACAGGATAAAAATAGAAGGAACGCAAGCAAAAATTAAAATCAACATGCAGTCATTGCTAAGAACTAAGGAGATCGGTCAATTTTCAATATACAGCAATCGAAGAAGCATACCCTGGAAATATCTCCTAACAGCCCTCCATTTCCAGCAGCATTAACTGCATCAGAGGCATAGACAAAAATGTAATGATTTATCAGGCCCATGATCAGCATATTGTTGTATAATTGCATCTTAAGAATCATCAGAAGTATGTTGAATTTAGTAGCAACCAACTACATCCTAAATAAACAAAATATACAGGGGAAAAAAACTCCAGGAGCAGAAACGGTACAAAATCTAATTAACCAAGTTGATCAATATTGTATCTCTATAGGCTTGTAGACCAGAGCTTAAACAATGTAATGTTCATAGTTCATATACTCAAGCACAACATAAACCAGATGATTTTTCCCACCCTTCATTTTTACTTTATAGTAGCCTGCAATAAAAATACTCACTAGTTATAGTCACCCACAACAAGTAAAAAAACTATTTTCAGCCCCACTACGGATAAAAAGTTTATATAGTGGAATATGCATACCAATATGCCAAATATAACAAAATGTATAATGAATTGTCAAATAAAGAGAAAAAAAAAAGACAAATGTTATTCTGAAGAGCTGAAGAGTACAAATGCACGAATGCTGGTTTAGCTCCTAAGAAAACCTCTGCAGATTGCAGAGTAAGGCATCAAGTAGATATATAAATTATCATAGTTTCCAAAAAGGCCATGATCTAACTAACCATTAGCATGTGTATTTTCTTCAGAAGTTCCAGAAGGATGCTGTCCTTCAGCTGTGCGGCGAGCAACTAAATGCAATGTATACCCATCTTCCAAATCTTTAGGTTGTCAAGGTCACAGATAACATAGCTATGAATCTATTATCATGAGCAAGAAGCACAACCGCATATGGATGTAGCATCGATGCAATTTGACAGCATACATTCACCGATGAAAGTAAATACAAATGGCATGTTACAAAGCAGATCATCTGATAATAAGGTAAATCCTACTATGGAATTGTCCAATCATCAAAAATGAATATCAAATAAAGTGTGCCATCATCCCATGCATTGTTTTATAAGATCAACTGAGGTGCACTAACTGGTCCCAAACCACATCAAGTTAACAATTACACACCATGCTTATAATAATTTGAGGTTCCCATCCATGCATTTGTAACAATAAAAACTTTTAGCAACTTCAATATCGCATTGATCTTCTTAAGTCTATATCCCATTTTAACACTCTTATTATATTTATTACCAACAGAGCAGGCAGCCACATCTCCATCAAAAGAAGTAACCATTGTACTCTTCAGAGAGGAAAAAAACACCCAATCTAAACATTACAGTTAGAAAAGGAAGGAACAATAAAACAAAGGATACGGTATTCTGTTAGGAGGTGATCATCCTTTAAGACTCTTCCTCTAAAAATCAACCGCTGTTGATCCACAGGGATACCAGTTGCATCTACTATCTTCTCTTTTAGGGCCAAGACAGGAACCTAAAACAATTTCACAATTAGGTCTTCCTTCCCAAAACATCGTACATATGAACTTTCATTCTCCTGATTCTAAATGCGAGCATTGAAAATTAGCATGGAGTTTAAAATATTTTGCAGCACTTGAAAGAACTTTAAAGTAGTAGTACAGCAGTGCATAGGCAGAAGCCAGATAGATACTAAACCAAACCGTCAAGAAGAGTAGAGTGCAATTACATTCTTCTTAACACGTAGTTTGTGGACTTGTGAATCCAAGGTTTTGATATTGATCTCAATAGTAGACTCTGGATCATCGGCGGTTTTTACTGATGAACTGCTGGCTCCACTAGAAGCGTCCTCAGCCATACTACAAGACAGGAAATGAATAAATCAGAGGTTGACAAAACACAATACGGAATTCTGCATAGGTTACTACATCCAGCGGCGGATCCACCGCCCGGGCAGGGAGGGCAACTGCCCGGGCTCCCGCGGATGCCAAGTATCATCAACAATGTAGGTTTCAAGTCCAAAATTAGGGGAAATTCACAAACAAAATCCTGAGAACAATACTAATGTTTCTTAAACTTTCGTTGTTATGGAGAATATTTTATTTTTCTAAAAAACAAACCATTAGATCGACTGTGTATCAGATCCGAACTCGCAAAATCGGGGAAAACGTACCAAAGAGAGAGGGAGGAAGGGAGATGAGGTTGGGGAAAGGAGAGAACCGCAAGAGATAGCAGCGCAGCGGTCTCGAGAGGGGAGCGGCGGCTAGACGCCGGCCTGCCGCGGTCGCACGCGTGGCCGTGAGCGGAGGCGGAGGCGGAGGCGGAGGCGGAGGCGGAGGCGGAGCAGGAGCAGGGCGGAGCAGCGACGCAGCACTCCAGGAGGCAAGCAGCGACGCAGCGTTGGGTTGGTACTTGGTGATGAGCAGCACGGCACCCGGTTTGTTCGATTCCGTTCCAGAAAATCGGATTCGACGACAAAGAATTTGGTGTCATGTACATATATACGAATATTATCACATAGTAGTATATATTCAAATACAGGTCGAATAAATATTCGGACAAATACTCGGTTGATCGGATCGGGTATGGATACCTGAGATATTTTAAGAAACTAGGTACCCGCAACTGTATCTGTAAAGGACACCCGTCCTATGCCCAACCATTCCCCGCCCATCGCCCCGCCGCCTCCCCTCCGTGTGTCGCCTTACCGTCCATCCACCGTTGCGCCACGCCGCCCCTCTGTGTATCGTCCCTTCGTTGTCGCCCACGCCGCCACTTCGTCGAGCGTCGCCCCTCCGTGCACCACCCACCACCTCCTATCCCTACCCCGTCGCCTCCGTGCACTACCCCTCCTTCGTCGACTACGCCTCCCCTTCGCCAAGTGCTGCCCCTCCTTGCGCTGCCCGCACGGCCCCTTCATCGTTGCCCGCGCGGCCCTTTCGCCGAGCACCGACCCTCCGTGCGACGCCTGCCGCCTCCTATCCATGCCAATGGCAGGTCACCTCTGTTCGCAAAACATTGTTTATTTTTAAGTATCCACAATCACGGTGTTATGCTCTGTTGTTGATAAGTTTGAATGCCTAAAATTATTGCTGACATGTAGAAATGCCGATGCAGATGTACCTGCTAATTTGCGTTGCATTTTTTTTTTACTTGCTCTTTGTATTCTTCTTATTATAGTTTAAATATGGTAAAATCTGGCATGCACATAAAATCTGGCAACGCTACACCATATCTCGCAACAGAGCAAGAGGAATAAAGGGGAGGGGAGAAGGGAGAGGCACCAACCCGTCGGCCATCGAGTTGTGTCACCGAGGAGGAGGGAGTGGCAGCGGTGACGGCAGCTGCAGGAGGGAAGGCGACAACACCGTGAGGAGAGGAGGCGAGGAAGGAGTGCGTAAGAGGGACTAAGCGAGAAGGGGGGAAGAGAATGAGAGGCAGCGGGGAAAAGGGGCACACAGACAGATAGCCGGGGAGGGCATGCTAGGGTTAGGAGGATTTTGACGAAAAATAGGAAAGCCCAGAGGTGTTTCTGCAAACGGTTTTCAACGCAGACTGGAGAGCTATGCAGAGCGCGGGTTGATAAATGAAAATGCTGGAGGTTGCTTTTGCAAAAGCGTCTCGCTGAGCATCCTAAGCGGTCGGGTGGGCGTGCCCGCGGAATCCGACGGCTGTGCGAAATCGGGACGATGTGGCTAACGCGGGGGAGAAAACGCGCCACGTGGCCCGCCTAGGAGACCGCAGTTCGGCTTTGTACTATTTATTGATGAACGATAGTCGCCGGTGCTTCGAGAATTATTCCTCCACAAAGACACGGTTGTATGCAGTTTAAATAAAAAAATTAGAGATTTTTCCAAAGTTATAAAATTTTAGAGCAGCAATGTTGCCACTAGAGGGCTTGATGCTGTCACATCAAAAAGTTATTTTTCTCATTCTCTGAATCACTTTCCAGCGTGAAGGTTGTGTTTGAAGGCTGAAAGTCGAATGTGTTTCTACCACGTAAATGAAGGCAAAACATAAGAGGGGTAGGAGCTGTGCTTGCAACACAGCGTGCTGATGGCAACGTCTCCGGCAGTTTCCCCAAATTCATTGAGTCCAAGTTCAGCCGCATGAATCCCTCCGGTGATGAATGCAGATGCAATCCCTGATGTATTTGCCCCTTTGATGTCGTGGTGCAGTGAATCACCCACTGTGATACATACGCCTGCTAGGGACATCGCTGATGTATAGATAACCTGAGAGAGCCATAACATATCAGTAAGAAGAGGTTGTGAAGCAACCATGTGCACACACAAATTCATAACCTTTAGTTCATCATATTATTTGTGCGACAATTGTGTCATTTTAACTGTGCCATGTTGAAGTAGTTGTGATGTGCATGGCTTCATGTAATCTGCAGGGGGGAAGAGCACGCCATAAATTACCTTATCAGGCTTCCCCATCCATTTAACAACACCACCTAGACTTTCATATTTGGCTGCAAAAGTACCTGATGGAGAGAGAAATTAACCATTAGTGTTACATTACGACCAACAAGCGACAGAGACAGAATTAAGGCAATTATCCATACATACTGAGCAAAATATTATTTATCCATCATAATTGTATCAGTAAACAATAGATAAACTCTAAAGGCTCAATAATAGTAAATTAATTAATTAAATAATCGACATGGCATGAAAAATATAAAACAAAGACAAAGTAGCCTATGACCAAACCAGGCATGACACGCAGATCTCGAGCTTCAACAGTGACATAGTCTGGATTAGCTACCACCATCGGAAGTCGCTTTTGTAGACCTAGCATTAGAACTTGCTCAAGCTCCTCAAGACTTCTGGGAAGTGGGTCACCAGAAGGTAAACCCAGGGCTTCAGTACCATGGGCTAATATAAACTCTGCATCATCAACATCGCTCACAACCTGCAAACCAAGGCCCTACAAGAAGAGAAAGCACATTGCTAAGATAAAGTCCATTTGCAATGCAAATATTGTTGACAAATTTGTTAAAAGAAAACAAAATGACATTTGTTATGGCGTCTCCTATCTTGTGCACACAACATTAGTACTTTTACATGGTCTATAATTCTTCAGATATATTAATTTGACTCCGCCACTGGATTGCATCATAGGACACTGTAATATCACTTGAAAGAGGAACTGCTAAAGAAATAGGCACACGACAACAAACCTCAAGAGAAATTGCACCTCGATTGCCCCATGTCAAATGGATACACTTCCTTCCAAGAGTTGCAAACCATGGGTCATCCCTCCTATATTTATGAAAATGAATGGACAAGGGTAAGGGCCTAAGGGGCATATCAATAGATCGTTTACCGAAAAATAATCTGAATAAGTCGCAGCAAATAACTGCATATATATATTAAGTTAATCCTCAACTGAACACAAGAAACACCTAGTTGGTTGCATATTACAACAAACATGGTTTGTTTCATTTGTATCATGACAATATAATTTTAATTTGACGTCATGACATGTATTGCATTTTGCGTTCCTAAAGGATAAACAACTATCACTTCTATCAGCAGAAGACATTGTACACATGGAGCTTACTTCTGAAGGTATTGATGTGTAAGTTCCCCACTAGTAATCGCTGTGAGGAAACAAGACGTGTCGAACCCAAGACTCCTAAGCTTCTCCATGGTTACAGATGACCGTCTAGAGGAATTACTAATTATCACCATCTTCGCTCCATTCCCAGCAAGCTTCTCCACTGCAACAATCACACTTCACGTAATTAGCACACTTGCAATACAGAGAGGCAAAGGAAAACAGAACACTAGGGTAAGGTTTAGGTTACTTCTGCCTCTGTACCAACATACATGCCAAGATGGCACCAGGGTAAGGTTTCTTCCCATCATGAAGAACACCAAACTGATCCAGGAACCACGCCTGCCAGACAAATCCAGACGCAAACAGATGAGCAGCAGCAGCAGCAGCAATGGTAAGGACGCACAAATTCTAGTCAACAAGGATGCTCGTAATTCGTAAATGGGGATTCATGGAGCAAATGAACCAACTTTCCCCGTATCTAGCCAAAGTTCCCCATTTCCCCTTGCCTATACACTCGTGAATCTTTCGCAATAAGAATTGGCGCTCCACGAAACACGGGGAGATCCCAAGCATTACAGCTAGTACTGCGGTAAGGGGAACGAATGCGCAAAGCATGCGGCAATCCTGCGCAGAAGCTATTAACTTGATGGCCGGGGAGTAGGGGAGGGGCTTGCCTTGAAGCGGCCGGACTTGGCGAGGGCTTGGATCCCGGCGAGCCTCTCGAACGACGGCGCCGATGCCGCGGAGGCCATCCTGTCGGGTGTCGGCCGCCGCCGCCGCCGCGCCGCCTGAATCTGCACGACCACCGGGGGCAGTGCCCGTGCGACTGGGAGGCTGGGAGCAAGGCAGGGGCTCGTTAGGAACGGGCTTGTTGGGTGAGGAAACGCAGACCTACCAGGTCCAAGTACGGTGAATATGCCGACGACAGCGCGCGGCGCCCCTCGCCGGCCGCCGGCCGTCGTTCAGCAACGCAGCGCCGCCGCCAAGCCGAACCGTGTACACGACTGCATTTGGAAACAGCAACTGACGATGAGCACAATTTGAACATTGTCATGTCATTCATTGGTAAGGTTTTCTTACAACCTTACCAATGAACATTGTAACCGTTTGATCCTTTTTTTCTCAATGTGCAATGTTTTACTTCCGGTGCTGTAAGACGATACTGCAGCATGAAGAATTCCAATTAAAAAAAAAATCCTTTCAACATCCTGAACCTTCTCAACTCAAGCATGTCGATCAGTGCAAGCAACATTCTCAGAAGAGCAGAACATGGCTGATGAAAACAGCTGCTGCTATTTCCTAATATCATCCCAAATATTTTGGTAGGGTTTCACAAACAAAGGTACATTCAGCTATGCTATTACAGAATGATGAGGTAATTGATCCATCAATTGTCCTGCCGCACACAAATGACAACTGGGCACAAAGCTTTGCCTCAGTTGAGCTTCTCAATTAGCTCGTTGATTTTATCCCCACGATTGCCTGAGTCACCACCATCCTTGAATGGTTTCTTCTTCATTTGCAGCCTCCTCTCTGGACACTTGAGCTTTAAGGGCATGAGGAAGCCTGATGCTTCTCTAAAGTGCGGCCCAACCGTGGAGATTTCGTGAACAATGTCTTCCAAGCACATAATGCCATGATCTCCAAGGGCCTGTTTTTAGCAAAACACACATGAGTTTTCCAGTGTACAATGTACATTACCCTATCAGCAATCTCTCTCTCTCTCTCTCTCTCTCTCTCTCCACATGGGGAAAATACTGAAATTGATAATTGATGCAAAACTCAAGCATCACATATTTTTTGGCCGGTGTAAGGGCTTCAAAAAAAATAGCTCCGCCACAGAAGTGAACATAACAAAGATGATGATACCAATGCAATACCATGATAAATTTGGCCAGACATGGAATTCAAGTTTTCGATAATGTTGTTCCCTCCAAAACATATTATATTGGGGGAATGGAACACATTGTAACAGGCATATCAACAACTATGTCATTGAAATATTCAATGTAATTATTGTGTAGCTAATGGACTACTGTAACAATCATTGCACTAATATAATCCTCAGTGTATAGCAGATGCCATGAAATATATACCTTCTCAATTAGATCATTGCTGGTAAGAGGAAAAGGCTCCTTGTCAAAAAAGCCGCGGCCCTTCTTGTAAATTAGTTCCTTCACATTCTTCAAATTTGGGAACCTATTTATCGTCACATGCCAGCAAACAAAATTCCTTTTTCAAAGTTCCAGCAAACAAAATTTCAGCACCGGAAAATACAAACTAACAAAATAACGGGTCACTTTTTCTATATGCACGGAGCAATGGGGAAGGATGTTTCCATTTGATTACCCATAAGTGACAAATGGTTCTACAGCAAGAAGCCTCTTCAAAGTTGCCTCAGTGGCCTTCAGGAACACGCCGGTCAGGACCTGTGTTAGCCGCAGTTTATCCAAGATCTTTCTGATGTGCGGATGCAAGTCGCTAGTGCTGCAATTACACCAACCAGACAATATAATTAGCTCTCAACATCATCACCGCCCCAAAAAAAAGAACAAAAATTGCACAAATAAAAAAAGCACAAGCTTTTCTGCTGCTGCTACTACTAATACTATTAGCTCTACTAGTTGAGCACTAACCCAGGGATGCGAATCACGAAGAGCAGCTTGGAGCCAAGGGAGTCGGCGGGCGGCAGCCTGCGGACCCTGAGGCGGGTCCGCATCCGCAGGAAGTCGAGCTCCTTGTTGCGGAACTCCCTGACGAACTCCTCGGGCGTCTTGATGGCGCCCTTCCCGTCGCCGCGGCGGCTCTGCCGCTTCGCCGCCCGGCGCTCCCGGTTCTTCACGGCCCAGTCCTCGTTCACCTTCCGCTTCTTCAGCACCGTCTCCCGCACGAACGGCAGCTGCCGCGTCGCCTCCTCCGCCATCCCTGCAACCCTATCTCAGGCTCGGAGGCGGCGGCGACGGCGACGGCGGCGGCGGCGGAGAGAGAGAGAGAGCGGCGGCGGCGAGAGGAGAGAGAGAGAGCGGCGGCGGTCGGGGAGGCCGGAGGCGAAGGGTTTGGGGGTGGTGAGCTCGCGAGCAGTCTCTCGTATTCTTGTATACCTGGTGGGCTCGGCCACACCAAATACGGCCCAGTGATCTTATTAGGCTTATGGGCTTGCATTTGGGGGCCCATTTGGGGATGCTCGTGAGGCCAGTCCAGAATTGGAAGCCTTCTTCTTGCACGCGAGAGCGGACAACGGAGAGCCATGGTCGGAATCTCTTAACCCTAGCCGTCACCTCTCTCCACTCTCCGTCCTTCTCCGGCGGTGGGTGGCGATCGCCTCCGCGGCCTCGGCCGTTGCCGAATGCGCTCGGTACCGTCGCTTCCTTCTGTGCCCTTTGTTCGTCCCCTAGTTTTGGTTTGTGTGGCTTCTGGAACTGGAAATGCGAATCCTGAAGTTGAGGTTCTAGTGGTGCCGTGACTGCTGTCCCCGTGTTCCCTAGCGTGAGATTCTGAAGATGATTTTGGGATGGCATTAGGAATGCGTCTGTATTTCACAGATAGAATATTGTCCAGACGAGGACCGTAATTTGGGTTAAAAGGGTTGGCCGATTGCAATAGAGCTAAAGGAATTAACCATAGAACCTTTACATTCAGTGGCTGGCTCTGGTGCCGTTGATTATATATTGTTGATCGCTTATTGCTTGATTACTCTGCGGCTATCTGTCTCTATTTCTGTGAAGAGTTGAGCTGGATTGAGGTGATAGCATTGGTGCGTAGCTGTAGCTCTGTACGGTTCGAGGTGGTTTATCTGATGATCAGGCAGGCAAAAGTGCATGGCACAGTTAGTTCCTCTAGGGGTATAAATATTGCTATAAGATGCAACCTACAACTAGTGCATGACTTGGTTAAGTGGGCATACATGACTTGATTATAAACCTTGTTCTTTACTTCCTAAGTTGGCTGGGCTTAATACTGAGATGCTTCTACGGTACACATCGGCAAATATACTAGGGTGGTAATATAATTCATATCTGACTGTCCATTTGAAGAGCTCCCGACACAAAACATATACTATCAGTGTAATGTAAATACTATCATTGTAGTATAAAAAATAAAAAACAATCTAAACCGTTAGACTGAAAGGGATGGACGGTTCATATTCACTAATGTGTACCATAAAATTTTTCTAATACTGGTAATCCAAACAAACCCTGTCATCACCCCCTTATTGTTCATGGAGGTTGTGAATTTCTGTTAGATAATTGGAGAATAGCCAATAAATAATACATATTTTTCTTTCAAAGGGAGATGCATTTGCTCTCATAGTCTCATATGTAATTTGTTCATGGATAGATCGGTCCTTATGATTTTATTCATTCTTCTGAAGCAGGTTTCAAATCATTAAGCTTTCGAAATACACAATATGGCTGAGAGTAACACTGATGCAGCAACCAAGCAGATGGAGGCATTGAATGTAGAGCAAAATCAAGAAATAAAAGTAAGTTTTTTCTGCAATAGTTCATTTCTTGGCCATGAACTGAGTTGACAATGTTTCCTGTATGCTATATGGAGCATGTTTTCTTTGGATTATTTCATACGTACATTTTTATATGGAGAACGTGTTGGTGATGGACAAGAAACTTTCATGCTATTGGAGTAATTCTTTTTGCGAAATTGGTCATGTAATAATCATCATAGATTCATAACTACCCATTGTTTCTTCTGTATTCATGTTTCATGCAATATCTTTCTATTTGCTTATTCGTTGGTTCTCTTTGTCATCTCGTGGTCATCCTTGTTAATGTTATATTAATACGTCTTTGCAACTTGTGGCCTGAACTGCACAAATAGTTGTTACTAAGCCTTTGACTAGGGGACATGGTTAGCCTTTCTATAGCTCAGTTAGAATGTTTTATATGATTGTGAAACTCATACAAGTGATGGTAGCTACCGTGGCTACATGGGGTCATGGATTGCTGAACCTCATATAGCATTCTTCTCTTGAACGTCCCTTGCCACTGTTGTACAATCATTTTCATGGAGAGTAAACTTCCCGTTTTTGCTGCAGGATAATCTGAATAAGGCAGTTAGTGCAGAATCGCATGTAACCTCATTGAAGGAAGTCAAAGTTGCAGCTAGCAATGGTCCCGAGGATGATGAAGAAGGACAAGTGGATGGTCCATCTCAAGATGGAGCACCAGGTCAAAACTCTACTTGTTTTCATTGCTGAGTTCCGCATATAAAGTAAAGCTTCTGCTAGGTTGGGAAATTATATGGGATTGATCCAACTGTTGTCTTTGAAATGGATATTGTTCAGAAGCTGCAAAGAAGAAAAAGAAGAAAAGCAAGTCCAAGTAGGTTCTGCTATTCATTTAAGCTGTCAATATCCTTGATTTATTTATTATGTTCTACTTTTACAAACATGCCTCATGTCGTCTTTAGGAAGAAAAAGGACCCTCTTCAGCAGACAGACCCTCCATCAATCCCTGTTGATGAGCTTTTCCCATCAGGAGACTTCCCTGAGGGTGAAATTCAGCAATATAAGGATGAGTAAGCACAAGTAATAAACTATCCAATGATAGGAATATGATGATTTTTATCTTTATTAAACCTGTCACTCCAATTTCTGGGTTAAAGTTACACAGGTGATCTTCTTTGCCTCTTAAAAATGGCACAAAAAAATTGTTTCTTTTTTTTTCAATGACAAACTCAATGAATTAATATGTAATATTGTAAAATAAAATTAGTGTCTATTTAATAATGTAGCTATGTTGCTCTTCAGTAATTTATGGAGAACAACTAGTGAGGAAAAGAGAGAGCTGGAACGACTACAGAAGCCGATGTACAATGCTGTTCGCCGAGCAGCTGAAGTTCATAGACAGGTTTAAAATCTGATAGCATCTTCAATGATTTGTTTGCTGCTTCATTTTAACCTTATTGTTGGAGTTGAATGATGTATATTCTGGCTTCCAGGTGCGGAAGTATATGAGGAGCATTTTGAAGCCTGGAATGTTAATGATTGACCTATGCGAAACTTTGGAAAACATGGTTCGGAAATTTATCAAGGAGAATGGGCTGCAAGCTGGTATTGCCTTTCCAACAGGGTGCTCCTTGAATTGGTATGGTGTTCCTCTAAAGTGCTTTCCTGATCTGCATTCCTCCTTACATTGATGAAAAAAATCAATGCTTAGGGTTGCAGCTCACTGGACTCCAAATTCTGGTGATAAAACTGTTCTACAATATGATGATGTGATGAAGCTAGATTTTGGAACACATATAGATGGTATATCTGTCATTTTGCTATGTTACATTTCTTCTATGGTTGGTAGCTTACTAGCTATGATGTTTTCAAGTGCAAATTCAGACCATCTCCAATTGCAAAAACTAACATGATATCATGATTCTTCCAGGTTATATAGTTGACTGTGCTTTTACCGTTGCATTCAATCCCATGTTTGATCCATTGCTTCAAGCATCAAGAGATGCTACAAATACTGGAGTCAAGGTAATTTCTACATGTTATTGGCTCACTCTCTGTAGGCTCTGCTATATTAAGTCAATAGACTTGGATATGCGAACACACAATTTTCATAAGTAGCTTTGAACATGACATTTCGCATTTCTGATAGGAGTTCTACTTGGTAGCAGAATGAGCTACTGATAGGTCTTGGTCGAAATATTTGCTTTTGATTGATATGATTTTGTCACTGTGTGTGCTGTCATCTCACCAACTGCTGCTTTATGGTTATTTGTCTAAGACCAACTTTGGTTTCATTTTACTTGTTAATGATCTGATATACATGGCTATTTGAAGCTATCATTTCTCCTATTTTTTTGTATTTTCATAATGGTTTATCCTTCATTTCAGGAAGCTGGAATAGATGCTCGGCTTTGTGATATTGGTGCTGCAATCCAAGAAGTGATGGAGTCATATGAGGTTGAAATTAATGGGAAAGTATTCCAAGGTACATGCGGTTTTAGATCTTTTCATTCCATGCCTGCGCTGCGCTCAAGTAAAGTAACAAGCTGATTCCTTCTGTCGCAGTAAAAAGTGTGCGGAACCTCAATGGACACAGCATTGGACCATACCAAATCCATGCAGGGAAATCTGTTCCAATTGTGAAAGGTGGAGAACAAACAAAAATGGAGGAGGGTGAATTTTATGCCATTGAAACCTTTGGATCTACAGGTGTGTCACTGTATGTAGCATGAATTCATTGATTTTCAGGAGGATGAAAAGATTCTTGTACCACATTACTGATAGTTTGTGGAAGTTATTTTCCCTATTATCTAACTAGCATGCTCATTACAACAAATATGTGTAGTTGTGTACTCACTACTTATGTGCATGTCATCTTGAAGAGTTTTACATTTCATAAGCATTATGCTGTGTTTAGGAAAGGGATTTGTGAGGGAGGACTTAGAATGCAGTCATTATATGAAGAACTTTGATGTTGGCCATGTACCACTGAGGGTGGCAAGAGCGAAGCAACTACTTGGGACAATCAACAACAACTTTGGAACGCTTGCTTTTTGCCGCCGATACTTGGACCGCCTTGGTGAGACTAAGTACCTCATGGCACTAAAAAATCTATGCGACGTTGGCATTGTTCAGGTATGTAAAATGCTCCATTTCCACCCCAACATCCGAACCTTGTCGTGGACAGTCGGTCACAATTTCCTGTCCTTTTTTTTTAATGCAGCCGTACCCTCCATTGTGTGACGTGAGGGGAAGCTATGTGTCGCAGTTCGAGCACACCATCTTACTCCGGCCGACATGTAAAGAAGTCATATCGAGAGGCGAGGATTACTGATTTGCCGCCGCTGCTCCTGCTCATGTACCGGTTGTCGTCTGTGATCAGTGTGCACCATTTTGTGCAACCTGTGTACCATCTATGGATCATACGACACATTATAAATCAGATAAATAATGCAGCATCAGCGCTCACCGAAATTTCCTACACATTGAGCACCTTCGTGTGGTGTCAAAATTTGTGGAAACTGATTTTGGTATATGCTGGAATTGCTACCCTGTTGTATTCTATTGGATTCGTCTATAAAGTTAACCATGTGGAAACATTATTGGCTATGAAGCCATGAACTCAAGTCTCATTCTCTGCTACATTGAAAACCTACCATGCTTCCATTGCTGTTACTCCTCGGGCAATTTGATCAGGTTGAGATCAAATGGATATTTTCATAGTGCAACGTTGAATAAATAAATAAATGTAAAGCTCGAAGAATTGGAAGGAAAAAAAGCTTTTAAAAAATAACTTTTAAAGTAAAAAATTGGGTAAAGAAGGCCTAGTTTCAGGCCCATATACACCTGGTGAATATAACCAGCTAGAGAGGCCCATGTGTCATTGGGCAGTGCTCAAAAGATCGGGCCCACCTGCAGCGACAGAGAGCGAGACGAGAGGGCATTTCCGGAATCACTCTCACCTAGGGTTTCCATATCGAACGTATAAACACTCCCTCTCCTCCCAACCGCCGCCGCTCGGCGTATTCTCTCTCTTCATCGCACGCCGCCGCCGCCGTGGTGAAGAACTCCTCGGCCACTCCCAAATCTCACGAGGAAGATGGTAAACTATCCTCTGATCCCATCCCCCTCTCCTCGCCCCCAGGCTCAGCGCATTAACCTGCCCATTTCGTCTCCTCCTTCACCCGTAGTGTAGCTAGATTTATAGCAGCGTGGAGTTTGATTGGTTAGGGGAGTGGAAGCGCCGCAACCTCGAGCTGTCTTTAGCCGGTTAGTAGCTAGCTCGCGATGGTTTGCGCGGTTCCTGAGATGCGTGTTCCTGAGTAGGCGCGCGCCCAAATCTTGTGGTTCCTCGATGTATTGCTGTGACAAGACGGGAAGAGTAAGGATTTCTCTGTGCCTCTGCTTCTTTTGATGTTATGTAACCAGCTTGTTAATCTGGGATGAGCCGCTTTGTGGCATGGTTCTGTAGATTTTTTCCTGCCTAGTTTAACCATTTATATGTAAAAAAAGTTTTTTAGGCTCATCCTAATCGGCATCGCTGTGACGAAATGATGCTAACTAATTTTTTGTGATGTGATTCGTAGGTACCAGTTTTTTTACTGCTTTGCTTACTTTAGTGTTACTTGATTTTTTATTATTTTTAATCTGTGGTTAACTAGTGTGGATACTGCTAGGCTGCATACTGGGTTAAAATATATGCGAAATTATTTGCAACATCTACATTGGCTTGAAATTGATGGTAAAAGTTTGTCTTTATAAGGAAAAGGGTAAATGTTTGTTTGTTGATCCTCTATGAAGGAAATAGAATTTCGCAAAGCAACTGACCAGCAATGAGACTTTATTGATATACTCTGAATTTTGAAATGTGATAGCCTTTAGATATACTATTTTGCTGTCTACTGTATAGAAAGAACGCATGTGTATGCTACAACTTGGTTTATTGTCATTGCTATATGCTTTGTTGTCAAGTGTGTTCTTTTATGGGCATACACTCATACTTTATATGACCTAAACAAATATTTTTATCCTTGTAGCCGAAGCAGATTCATGAGATCAAGGACTTCCTTCTCACTGCGAGGAGAAAGGATGCCCGATCTGTGAAGATCAAGAGGAGCAAGGATGTCGTCAAGTTCAAGGTCCGCTGCTCCAAGTACTTGTACACCCTCTGTGTCTTCGATTCAGAGAAGGCCAACAAGTTGAAACAATCTCTCCCACCAGGTTAGAGCATTTGTAGCTAGTCTTATGTCTATTCTTATATCTGAATATCTCATGTTGGAAACATTTTGCTTCAGAATCAGTGGTTTATTTTTTTAGTACTGATGGCCATGCGTATGTATGCCAGGTAGAATAATTTTTTGGTCAATACTTCATTTCCATGGAGCTGAGATTACATTTCGAAGTTCTATAACGTTTTTCAAGTTACTGTCCCGGTGAAGATAAAATTTTGGTCCAAAGATGATTAACGGCTGGTTTTAGCTTCAAGCCATCTTCATACCATTTTGATGCATGGATGGCTTGTGGCTAAAACCATGACATAGGATCGTCAGTGATGGCCATTAATAGCTATGAGATCTGAGGGACTCCACACTGCCGTGCAAAATGAATGCTCAATCCTTCACCCACATTGATTTTTTCTGGTGAACTGAGCGTGCTCGTATCTTTGTGAATGGTTTTAATTGTAATTTCTCGAGCCCAAGTAAAGGTATCCCAATGAAGATAAAATTGTTATACCAAAGATAAGTGTTCAATTAGTTTTAGCTTCAAGCCATCCTTGTTTTCATTCCTTTCATGTATGGCTTGTGGTTAAAACTAGTGTGTAACTGTAAGTTTGTCAGTGATGGGCAATAGCTATGAGATCTGAGGGATTTGTTGTGTTTCTCTTGATGTCTCCCTATTATCAAGTTTGCCTTTTGGTTCAAATATGCAGCCCAATGTAGCTTTCAAATTTTGTTGATCACCCTGACTGTTAATTGATCTAGTAATAATTTTCCTAGCTCTATAAATTATGTGATGGACAACTTTACCTCTATTGATCTAGGTTTGAGCGTCCAAGAGGTCTGAAGATACAAGCATACATCGTGATGAAGTATCAAAGCTTCCTTCTTGTTAGTGGATCATGCTCTTGTGCTCTTGAAACTTTTGGACCCTAAACAATTCTACTTGCAAACTATGGATTTGTTGATCTTAACTTTGGGGAAAATCTTTTTGCCACAATTCTGGGATTCAGCTCTTTTGTTTATTTCTTGTATCAACAGCGCCCTGTGTAAGATATGCTGTTTTCATGTGCCATCAGAAGCAAGCAATTGTCATAGAAGGTTCACCTAATCTAGTAGATGTTTTCATGTGCCATCAGAAGCAAGCAATTGTCATAGAAGGTTCACCTAATCTAGTAGATGAATATTCTAAAAGATCAATTTGCGTGTGAAATCGAAATATACAGTTTACGTCCATAAATTGATAGAGGCACTGTGCATTGTGCTATAATATGCCCTGCTATAAGCTGTGATGCTCCTGTCGAGCACTGAATTGAGATGCATGTAAATGTTACAATTTCACAATTTCAATCCTGAGCTCCACAGCTAACTGTTTTTGTGGAAATCCACGTAAATTTTGTTTTGCAAGAGTTTTGAATTAGGGGATGGAAAGTGTTGATTTTCAATTTTTGAATGGGGGATGGGAAGCATCAGTTTTCAAGCAAAAACTGGTTGGTATGGGCAGGTTGATTTTCGTTTGAAATAAAAACCCATTGGTTTATGTTATTTGGATTTGGATTGGTTTAGCCATAGTTTGCTGGAATATACCGTGTCTCGAGTGATTTTGAGGACCTGGTGTGTGGTTTATCCAGGCCAGGAAACGGATCTTTGGCCATTCACTACGAGATCTCAGCTTTGCTGATTTTGGTTGTACAAGAAATATTTCCCCGTGTATTATGTGCTGCAACTGCAAGAACCACACGACGTGAAGCTAGAAATTCTTAAATATTTTTCTTCATCGGAGAAAATGTAGGAAATGCATCCGTTGTGTACGCGTGCTAGCAGCACCTTTTTTGTTTTCTGGACAAGCAGTAGCAAGGAACTTTGGATGACTGCGATCTGAGATCAGAAATATCATTTTGTCAAAATATTGATGAAACATTTTTTTTTAACATTTTGAAACATGTGTTTTAACAGTATTGGAAGCTGTTTCAACTCATGTGAGCATATGCTTCAGGAAGCAAATAAAATGTTTCAGATGTTGTTTTCCCATTGTTTTATACATGCATTAAAATTTTTTCTTAGCAAAATACAGATGTTTCATATGTTTTTATAAGAGTTATATAAAAGAACAAACAAATGTTTCGCAATGAATAAAATGATGCAGACCTTATTCTTAGGTGTCTCACAAAGAAAAAAAAATGTTTTTTTTTCACAAAACAAAACAATATGTCCCATTAAAGTATTTCATATTGTTATAGATATATTGTACAAACATAGAAAATGTATGAGCATAACTGTCCACCAATTACTACCTACGAAGATCAACATCATCACGTCAATCTCACTGGAGTCTAGCCAAACTCCATAAACAAGGAGAATGGTGGGAGTCAAAGGTGGTGCAAAGGCGGCGACGAGTTGAAATGAGGCAAAGACTAGTGCAGTGTCAGCTCATGTTCATCATCCGACGGATGGCTTGGTGGCACAACCCTAAATTTCCCAACAGCTTACAATGGAGAAGGGGAAGAAGAGGAAGAAGAGAGAGATGAAGAGGAAGAAGAGCAAGTGCAACCCAAAGAGAGAGTTGTGGAAGGAGAGAGGAGGTTGGTCATGTATCCATCCAATCTTCAAATAGCGATCTCATAGCTTGCAAAGTTAGATAGGGGCACGAGAACGATAAAAATAGGAAAATTTTTGGGGACGGGATCCCGTATTCCCGTCCGGGCGGGATCCGGACGGGATCGGCCCCCTCGCGCGCTGTGCTGAGGAGGAGGAAGGAGGAAGGAGGAGGAAGGAGGAGGAAGAAGAAGGCCTACCTCGCCGCCGTCGATCTCGTCGCCGGCCGTTCGGGTCAGGGTTCGGGTTTAGATTTGAGCCGGGGAAGGGAGCGGCATGGCGGTGGGTGGGGTTCGTCAGGGGCGGCAACGGGGGCGGCGGAGGTGCAAGGAGCACCACCGGGGCGGCGGAGGAAGGAGGCGGCGGGAGAAGGGGAGCGGGCGAGAGAGCGAGCGAGTGAGGGCCTGATGGGCGTGGGGGGCACGTGGCGGGCGGGGGACGATCCCGTCGCCGACAGGATCCCGTCCACTAGTCGCCCCCTAAAAATATTGCCGAAGACAGAAACCTGGAAGAAAATCCTCATCTTCGGGAGATTCGTAGCGAGGTTTCTGTCAAGGTTGAGGTTTCGGGAGTAGGGCGGTGACGGACACGGCACACGGGTGCGGAGCCGATGCGGGACGGTGTAGCTACCGAGGCCGAGGACGAAGCAAAACATGCAGTTGAGCTAGCATCGGAGCCAAGCTTTAGCTACGGGACAGAGAGCATGATAAAGAGAGAGAAGAGGGAGTAGAGAGGGAAGAAGAAAAAGAAAGAGGAGCGTGCTTTTATGGTCTAGGTAAAACAAGATCAAAGTTTATTGGACAAGCATGCACATATTTTCGAATAAACATCACAGCTTTGAGCACGGTAATTAAGAGATAGACTCGACTGAAACGAAAAAAATCTCTCTTTTATTGATGTAGGAATTTTGATCACGCCCATGAAATCATGACGCACTGACTACTACAGTTAGCTCAGCTAGGCACGCAAGAGACGGCGAGACGGCACGATGAAGAGCGAGTCGACGAGGTCGCTGGCGACGCCGCCCCGCTCCGTCATCCTCTCGTCGACGCCGGACAGGGCGGGGCCCAGACCGCGCCCGGCGAACGCCTTCTCGCACCGCTCCCCGGCGTCCTCCGCCGCCGACGCCCTCGCCTCCGCGTCGCCGTACGCGCCGGCGTCGAAGGCGGCGCGCGCGCCGTCGAGCGCGCGCACGGCGTCGGCGTAGAACCCGTCGCAGTCGGCCAGCGCCGCTGACGCCGGCGAGCCGCCCTCGCGCCCGCCGCCGGCCTTGGCTCGGACGGCCGCGTCGCGGCCTGCCCTCGCGGCGGCGGCCGCGATGTCGATCCCGATGCCGGCGAGCTCTTCCACGGTGGCCGCGTGGGCGCTCCGCGGGTCGGTCTCGAGCACCGCCACGCACCGGGCGTTGTCGGCGCTCTCGCACGCGCGGGCGACGAAATCGCCGCCGGCGAGGGCGCCGGAGGGGAGGGAGACGGAGACGGCGGCGGCGAGGACGACGACGAGAGTGGCCGCGGCGATGGTAGTGTTCTTCTCTGCCATTGCTGCACCTGGCGAGCTACTACGCTTAACCAAATTTTCTTGCTTCTTCCTCGTTTGATTTACTGTTGAATCAATGGGCTTATGACACGCATTTTATATATAAGTACGAACATATCGAAATATTGAAAAAACATTATATAAGGTAATGAAGAAAAAAAGAGATAAGGGATTGGTAAGCTAAGCGTTGATATAGGGAAGAATCATCGGAGTATCAAAATCTTCCTTGACCTTGAGCTGAATTCACGTGCGACGCAGGTTTTTAAGAGGGAGAATCCCGGAATTTTGGGAGCTACCATTAAGGTAGTCGTAGTCGTATAAAGGTATACACGACACATGGCAATGTTAATCTTCCCAAATCAAGCTCTCGCAAAAAATTTTGGTAATTGTAACCATGAATAGAAATCAAATTCTAATAAGTATTTAGGGTGGCCAGTAAACAAACACTTTTGTGAACACCGAATGTGTCAAGGTCTATAACCATCGGGATTGTTGAAATTTTTTGTTGTTGTGAGCACATACTTTTATCGGATTTGCTTAAACCCAGTCGACTGGGCGGTGGCATACCGACCCAGTCGATTTTTCAAGAACGTGCAGAGGAGGAAGAAGGGGGAGGAGGAAGGAGGGAGCGTACCTCGCCGCCGTCGAGCTCCCCGTCGACCTCGCCGTCGCCGCCCTCGAGCTCGCCATCGGCCGGTTCGGGTTAGGGTTTAGGGTTCCGGGGTTCGGGTTAGGGAATATGTGGGTTCCTTCGGGTGTAGAGGGAGGTCGGGGCGGCGGCGGATCGGCGGTTGGTCGGGATCGTCAGGGCGGCGGCGGAGGCGGCGCGGCGCCGCCGGAGCCGGGGGAGGGGGGAGATGGCGGTCGGGCG